>JAODAL010036276.1:0-41891 GCA_025379985.1 Phyllomedusa bahiana
ATCCAGACAAGAAATTAAAAAAGGGCGGGGCCTGAGGCGCGGATGTTTCCTGAAAAGGGAGAACCTTTTAAACCAACCTGAGCTCAAGACGTCACAACCCCCCCCGGCCAAAACACGTTTTTTTTTCTAGTCAATTTTTTCCCCAATACGTAAAACCTGTGGTACACCCACAGATTTCCAAAAATTACGGCTCACTGAAATTTCCCGGGTCCGGGCCAAATTTTTGGTTTTCCCTTCCATTCAAAAAGTCACGGGGGGGTGCTCCCTTTGTAAGTGGGGATCATTAGCGTAGATTCGCTGGCAGTGATTTGTGACATAGGTCCCCAATTTCCCCAATTTTCCCCCTTTTAATAGGCATAAAAATTTACGGGGGCCTCCCCAAACCACTGCTGACTCGCTTGCTGGGAAAAGTAACCCCCCCTAATCCCAAAACAGGGTTACCAACCAATATGAAAAGCAAGCTATAAAACGTAAAAAAAAAGGTCACTTTCTTTAAAACCATATAACAAAAAATATGTAACGACAGTGCTAGTTTTAGCTATTTGGGCGTTCCTTGAATGTCCAAAAGCCCTTCAGTATTAGAGGGGAATCCAAAGCCCCTGTTTTGGTATTCCCCGGGCGTCCTGGGGTTTCGCTAACCCCAAAGGGGGAGAAACGACAGGTAAACCTGAAAGGACCGTGGACTTTTGGGGGCCCTAGCCCCCACCCCCTTTTAAAACACGTGATTTCCTCTACTAACCCCCTTTAAAACCTGGGCCCCTTTAAAGGGTTTGCCAGGGAACCCATCAAACGGGTTTTTACAGGGTAAGTGGATAAAACTATAAAAAGACACAAATTTTTAAAAAATTTTCATTTAAAGGGGGCCTAGGGGACCATTGTACTCCTTTTTAAAAAACCAAATGACTCTCTTCCGGTTTTAGCGGGGAGTTTTCCAAGACTTATTTCATTTTCTGTTTCTAACCTCCCTAAAACGCACCATTTCAAATCCCTAGGGTGTGTTTTAATTCACAAAAATTTCCCTTTCGCAACTTTTGGTTTACCAAACTTTTTTTTTTTCTTTGCCCCAAATTATTTCTGTAGGGCCTAAGAAATTACGAAGGAGGAACTTATTTTCAGAAAATTCGATTTTTTATTTGGCCTTAGTCGGAAAAAATGTATCCCTTACCGCAGGGCATTTTAAAAAAACACACTCCTTTTAAAATTACATTATAAAAGCCCTTAAAACAATTTTTGTATCCCTTAGGGGATTTAGATTAGGTTCCTTTAAAAAAGTGCACTAAAAATTGCAAAAATTTTTTAAGCAGGGGAAGGGTTCCTTTTTTTTTTACTCGTATAAAATTTCAGTTTAAGTGTCTGCATTTTTTTTAAAGGTTAAAACTGAAACAATTACTTTCCCCCCTACAGTGCGTTTTTTTTAAATTACCCCAAACCTGGGGAATGTCCGCCAAAAAAATTTACCTTTTAATTTTACCTTTTGGTTTTAACCCCAAAAAAAATTTTTTTTTAAGGCCGAAAAATTTTTCCCCATTTAAAACTATTTTGGGGGAACCCCCATATCTTCAATTCCTTTTCCGTTTTTCTTTTGGTTCAAAAAATTTCACAATCCACAATTCCAACCTTTCCCTGCCAAATTCCCAAAGTTTTTTTTTTTTTAAAAAACCTCTCCCCTAAAAACTTAACCATAAGAACTTTTTCCTGTTCATAATATAATTTATCCCCAGCATTTTTCTTCGGGCTCTTATAAACTGCCCTTTTTGGGGGATGCCTGTGAATAGCGAGGGGCATGGCTGACTCGCCCTATTTTAGTATTTTTATTTCTGCCCCAATGTTTTTTTTTGTATAGATTGGTATTTAAACCTCTGGGGCCCTTACTTATTTCAACATCAAAGTAAAAATTTTCTTCCTCTCATCTATATTAGAAGGGAAACCCGTATAGATGGGTTTCATTTGATTAAGGGGACAAAAACAAACTCTTTAAGTTCCTCCACAGCTCCTCCCCCAAAAAACAAAAACGTCGTCACATATTTTTAGCCAAATATGGGCTTTATAAAAGTTTAACTTTTAAATTTTAAACAAAAATTCCCCAAGGCCCCAACAAAAAAAGATTGCTAAGCCGGAGCTGCCGGGGGGGGGCCCCTCGAAACTCCTGTAGCCCGGAATACAAATCATTTCCAAAACTGAAATGATTTTTTTGTAAATATCAAATCTAAAATTTCCCTAATGAAGGTTAAAAATTTTTTTGGTTATGGGGGTAGGGCATTCTTTAATGTTTCATTAATTAAATTTCTACCTGCCCTTTAAATGGGGGGTTAGTGTATAGGGATTTTAAAATCCCAATTTTTTGCAAAAAAACCATGGTTTTTCCCCTTTCCCTTTTTAAATTTTTTAAATTTTTCTGAGGGAAATGCCCTTAAACACGGGGGTGTAAAGAGATCATTTTTTAAATTTTTTCTGTAGAAAACTATCAAAATAAGTTTGCAAAGGTTTCCAAGATAGAGCCGATACCCCTAACGATTTTTGGGGGCGGGCCGGGGGGGCCCCTCTATCGTTTTAAAGCAACTTTCGGCAATCACGTGTTTTTTAAAAAGGGGTTTGGGGCTTTTCCCCCAAACTTCCCCAAAGGTTCCCCCCTTTCCCTCTTACCCGTCCCGTTTCCTCCCCTATTTGGGGTTACTGAAAAAAGGGGCGGGCCCAGACTACCATACAGGGCTTGGAAATTTCCCCCCCTACTTCAGCTATGGACAATTTAAGGAACGCAATGCAAAAACTAAACACCTGGGTTCCCTTACATAAATTTTTGTTATTTTTTTCAAATAAAGGGGACCTTTTTTAAAACATTTTTTAGCTTTCTATTTCATATTGGTTGGACAAGTTATTTGGGGTTAGGGAGGGTTTCCCTTCCCAGCAAGCGATTTAGCAGTGGGTTTTTGAGAGCACAAAAAATCTATAAAAGCCTATATTGGAAAATTTAGACTATTTTTCTCCCAAGGAAATTTAAAAAAACGCATACGCATGTCTTTTTGAAGACTTTTTCTACACTAAAGACAGGAAAGGCCGATAAACCTTTTCTTTTTCTAAAAAATTTAGCGAAGTAAAATTTTAAAACTTGCCGAACAGCTGGGGGGTCGGCCGGGGAAACTACCAGTTTTTTTAAGACTTTTTACTCGGGCTTTTTCAAAAAGTATGAGCATCTGAAAAAGAAAAAAATCAACTAACCTCCACGCATTGGCCCAAAAAAATACCTTAAAATCCCCAAAGGGTCCCCTGTGTCAAAGAAGCCCAAACAGCCAATACCTTTACAAGAACTTGTAAATAAAGAAAAAAAAGGTTAAACCCCTCAGTAAACCCCGTTTCTCTCTTGATCTCATCTAAACCCACAGTAAAAAGCATCTACAACTAAAATAAAAAACTGTACGCCCAAGGGAAAATTAAGGGGAACGATGAAGAGTTTTAAAAAAAAATGTACCAACTGAAGACATTATGAAAAGAAGGAGGATTTACAAGTTACCTTTTGGGTAGAAAAAAAAATACAGCTTTTTCAAAATAAATTAAAGAAATATGAAAAAGGGGCAGTAAAGAATTTCCTAAAACAACAGGTTTTATTCTTTTGGCAGAAAAAACCCATAAACTTTCGGGCCACCCCTAAAAACCGAAATTTAGCCCCAAAGCCCCGGAAAAACCCAAAAACGGGCCAAAAACAAATTGGGGGAACCCAAAACCCCCCAGCAAAAAGAGGGAAAAGTCCCCAAAAAAGGATAAACAACAAAATTTTTTAAAGGAGCGTCAAAAAGACCCAAACGAAACGGATCTTTGGGGAACCCTGGTGTCGACCCAAGAAGGGAAAAACCCCCACAAGGGAAATAACAGTTTTTTAAAAAAAAAAAAAAATGAAAATTTTGGTCCTGAAAAATCTCATCTCCAAAAATTTTTTTGGAAGCACATGCTCCATTATTAATAAAAGGGGGTTTAATTTTTTTGGGCCGACCACATCTACACAAATTTTTTCCAAATTTTTCATTGTTTTTTTCGTTTATGTAGACAAACAAGGGTTGAAAAATGGGGTTTTTTTGGGGGAGAATACTGTAAAGGGAGGGGAAGATATCTCTATTTAAAATTTTAATCCCCGAAGTCAATTTGGGCCGGAAATCTCCACCCAGCTTCCCGGGGAAAGGGTTCCAAAAAGGTTTTGGGTTTCAGCGGGGGTAGCAGAAAAAAAGGGAACGTTTAAAAAGCCTAAAACTTTAAAAAAAATTAAAAGCGCAGGAAAAATAGCCTTATTTGGAAAATTTAAAAAAAAATGGGAAATATTTCAAAAAAAGCCATAAAGGGGGGGCGGGGGTGGTTTTCAGGATAGACTAGAATAATACAAAGCTTCACACAATTAAAAAGACCCTTTAGGGGATATAAAAAATTGGGTCGGGATCCTAAAACAGGAATTACTTTTCGCACCCAAAAAGGAGAAACCTTGGGGGGGCAATGGGGGAAAAGGGGGATTAAACTCCTAAAGAAAAAACCTTACTAACCTGTTCAAACCCACGGGAAACCCAAAACAAAAATTTATTGCCCAAAGGCCTTTAAAAAGATAGAGAACCCCCCCTGGGCCGAAACCCAATTTGAAAACGGGTATCGGCTTTTATCGGGGGAAACCCCTAGCAACTTTTTTAAAAAAGCTATCTACGAAATACATTAAAAATGATCCTCATACACTCCGTGATACAGGGCATTCCCCCAGGGGAAATTAAACCCTTTAAAAAAGGAAAAAACCCGGGTGATTTTTGACTATGGAAAAAAAATCCCTATACACTAACACCCATATTTAAAAAGCTAAAAAGAATTTAAAAAATTACAAAAATTTAAGAAAAGACCCTAAACCTAACTAATGGGCCAAAAAATTTAAATTTTCATTATGAAAAATTCTAGATTTTTATATTTACTAAAAATCATTTTAGTTTGGAAAGACTTGAAAAAACCAGCTACAGGGGGTTTCGATGGGGGCACCCGGGGGGCTTCCGGGGGCATACCAAAAACCCTTTTTATGATAGCCCAATGAGAGGAATTGTTTTTTAATAGAATGACTTTTTTTAAAAAATCCCTAAAATTGGCTAAGATAAAGTCGAAAGACGGGAAATTTTTTTTTGGAGAGGGAAATGGAGGGAAAATAAAAAAGTTTTTCCCTTTCCTTAATCAAAAGCAACCATCAAAACATTTTAATTTTTAATATTTGAAGAGAGGGAAAAATTTTCTACTTAAATGTTAAATAAGTAAGGGGGCCCAGAGGTCAAAATACCACTCTATACAAAAAAGACCTTTGACCAGAAAAACAAAACAAAATAGGGCAGTTTACATGCCCCCCACTATTCACCGGGGCCCTCCCCCAAAAAGGGCATTTTTTTAAAAAACTAGAAGAATAAAGCCCGGGGGGATAAATTAAAATTATGAACATGAGAATTTTATTAATTTCGAAGTTACAAAAGGGCCCCTTTTCCCCCCCGGCCCCAAATTAAAATTTTAAAAGGAAAAAAAATTTCCCCCAAAAAAAACCCCCCCCCCCTTTTTCCCCCATTTTCCCCAATAAAATTTTATAATCACCCCCATAATTACCACCCCCCCCTTAAAAAAATTTAAAAATTGGGAATTCCCCCCCCCCCCAAATTTAAAATTTTTCGGCCCTTCCAAGGGGAAAAAACCCCCCCCTGAAGGGAAAAGTAATTTTCAACCAAAAAACCCCAAAACCTCCCCCTAACCGAAATTTAAAAAAGAAAAACCCCAAAAAGGGCCCCTTCCCCGCAAAAAAAAGGCCCAAAAAATTTTTTTCCCTTTTTTTTAAAAGTACAAAATCTCACACCCACTAAGGGTTATACAAAATAGATCAAAAGGGGGGTTTTTTTTCATGTAATTCCCCAAAGGGGTATTTTTAATTTTTTAAAATGCCCGGGGGGCGGGGAAGGGATACCCAAAATCAACTAAGCCCAAAAAAAAACTCGAATTACTGAAAATAAGTCCTCCATTCGAAATTTATCTTACCAACAGAAATAATAGACAAAGAAAAAAAGAAAAAGTTTGGTGAAACAACAGTTGCGGGGCATTTCTGTAAATTTAAAAACACACCCGTAGCGGATTTGAAATGGTGCGTTTAGGGGAGGTTTAAGCAAAAAAAGAGATAATCTTGGAAACTCGCCCCGGAGAAGTCATTCTGGATTTTAAAATGAGTACAAGGGCCCCCCTAGGCAAATGAAAATTAAAATTTACGTGTCTTTTATATTTTAAATCCACTTTACATTAACCATGTTGATGGGCCCCCGGCAACCTTAAGGCGCTAGTTAAAAAGGGGAATTTAGAGAGGAAATCACGTGTTTAAAAAAGGGGTGGGACTAGCCCCAAAACCACACGTCCTTTCAGGTCTTCCCTTTCTTTTTCCCTTCCCCCTTGGGCGTAGCTGAAACGAGGAGCCGGGAGACTCCCAACATGGACTTTGGTTTCCCGCTCTCCTACTCAGTCTAGGGACATTCAAGGAACCAATACCCAAATCAGCACTGCTCTTTTACATATTTTATTTATATTTTTCAAATAAAGTGACTTTTTATAAAAATTTCTATTTTTGCATTTCATATTGGTTGGGTATGGGGCCCCAATTCCCTCACATTCATTTTTTCACCCTCACTCTGTAGGTGCGGAATTTGCAAACCTTGGAAATAAAAGCATGCATTTTTCCATGCAGTATGTGAAAAGGCTCGTACCGGGGCGCCTGAAACATGGATAAAATGGGGGAATAAGAAAACAGGTGGAAATAGTCAAAAAGGAAGACGCAAGACCCAATTGTATGTCATCGCCCTCCCCTGCTCCATATGAGGGTTTGAACCTACCAAAGCCCCAAGGAAAACAACTGGGGCTAGGATATTTGGGAAACCAACGTCCAGGATGCACGTATAAGGGGAAAGGCAAGCCTGCCGTTCTATATGGCTAGAAATGGCCACAGAGCATTGACGGCCCTACTACCCCCTTCCCCCCTGCAAAAAAGTGTGTACCAGGGGCCCCCATAAATGAAACCAAACCAAGAATTGGGGGCCAGAGCGGGCACGGGGCCCCAAAAGTAATTTTCGCGGGGAAACATTGGGTAAAGACTAATGTGGCGTTGGGACTTCCAGAATTCCCGAACGCCGTTTGGAAAAAAAACCCGCCCACCGTTTGGACTTCGCCTCAAACAAAAATCACAACCCACTTTTAAACCCTGCCCTCTTCCTCCAAACAGGATTACTTCACCACTTTCAAAAACTACCCCTCTCGCAACCCCAGCCCTTTTTTCAAAAACCCTCAACTCTCTCCTTCGTCCCCCACCCCTTTCCTTTCCTCCCATCAGCGGGACGTTTCCCCAAATTTCCATTTCTTAAATAAGATAAACCCCAATCAGAAAAATTTTCCACCCCACAGCCCCACACTGCCCCCTCTATCCCTCCACCATCGCCACCCCCCCAACCTTTAAAACCCTTTACACAGCCCCCAGTAAACCCACTTCCATAACCTGTTTTCCCCAACTGAAAGTCACGAAAACCCTTTTCCCTCAAAACTGCCCCAAACCAAACCTCACAACCTGTAAACCTTGACCCACTTGCCATCCTCCCCTCATCCCAAAACCTCAGCACTGTTTCTTCCCACCCCTCCCCCACCTTTTAAAAACCCTATCTTTAAACCCTTTTGCCCCTTTTCCCTTCCCCCAAATTTAAAACCCTTCGCCCCTCACCCCCAACCCAAAAGAAACCATCTCTTGCCCCCCTCTTCTCTGCCCAAACCCTTATCGCCCCACCCTCACTGCCCCCTTTTTTGCTTAAAACCTCCCGACCCACACGTTTTAATCTTCACTGTCCCCCCCCACCTCTCCTCCAACTCCCCTTTTTGGGACCCTCTACAATTTTTTTTTCCCCGACCCCACCACTCTCCCCAAAACCCCCCAAAAAAACCAAAGTCACTAATATCTGGGTAACTGCTAAACCCTCATGCCACTACCTGTGCTCCTCCTCTTGGACCTGTCCCCCTTCCCCTTTGGGAACGCCCCCCCATTCCCTCCTGCTACAAATCCTCTCCTCCCCGCATAAATGGCCCTTGGGGCTCTTTCCGGGATCTCCCTGGGTACCCCCACTGATGGGTTTTTCCCAGCGTCTCCATTTTTGCCCACCTCCCCCCCCCCGGCCCAAATCTCTTTTTGGGCCCCCCAAGGGGACCCACCCTGGGCCCCACTACTTTTCCCTCTATCAAAAAACCCTTTGCCTCGGTCAGCCAAAACCCCTCACAGGGCTTTCAAAACCACCCGAATGCTGAAAAAACCCCAAAACTCAAACACCCTCGGGCCCAGATGTCACTTCTCTACCTCCCCGACCCCTTACTGCTGTCCCCCCCCCAAATTTCCCTTTCCCTTTTTCTCATCACGTCCCCTAAAACAAAATGGTAAGAAAACAAACCCAAAACCTTTTTCCACCATAAAACCTACCCCTGCCCCTAAATCTCTCTATTACAGCCCCAACGCTCTAAAACTCTAAACCGGCCCCAATCCGCTGCCCGGGGGGGAAATCCTAGACTCTTTTTTTTACCAAAAACCACAACCCCAAAAAACCCTCACCCGGGCCTCCCGCCCCCAAACCCTAAAAACCATCCCCTCGCATCCGCTCATTCCTTTCCCCTAAACACTACAAAAATGCGGTCCATGCCTAACTTCTGCAACCGCCTTTTCAGTGGCCTCCCAGCTAGCACCCCCCCGCTCCCCTCCAATCCATCCTTAACCCCTGGGTCCCCCTCTTTTAAACCACCTCTCTCCTCGCTACTCCTCCCGCCCTCTCCCCTCTTTCCGGGTCCCCCTCACTGGTTCCCATTGCCCACGAATTTATTTCAAGCTACTAACCATGACCTACAACTCTCCAGACCTCTCCCCCTTTATACATCTCTGCCCTAATTTCCCCAAAAAATCTCCCCCCCCCGCACTCCCCCCGCCTCCCCCCCCAGGGCCTTTTCCTCTGCTCTCCCCTTTTCAAACTCCCACCCCAACCGACTCCAAGAAAATTCCCCCCTGCTTCACCCACACTCGGGAAATCACCGCCCCCAAAACCCTCAAAACTCTCCCCCACTTTCACCAGCTTTTAAAAAACAACCTAAAACCCCATTTTTTCAAGGGTTTTCCTAAACCTTCACTAAAACTTTTCACTACTTCCCCCCACAGACAAAGTCTGCCCCTCTCCTCCTGTCCTCCTTTTCCCCCTTTCCTTTTTAGATTGGGAAGCCCTCGGGGTAGGTCATCCTCCCCCTGTCTTTCCAATTGGTTTAAAAATTTTTCCCCCCTTTAAAATGTAACTCGTTTGACTTAAATTTAAATTTTTTAAACCCCCCGAAGGTACAGCCCCTGGGAAACAATTGGGGCTTTAAAAAAAAAAATAATAATAATAATAATAACTGCTTTCCCCCCTTTTCATTTCCCAAAATCCTCGAGCAGCACGCTATCTTCAACGCCTCCCCCCCTCCCTCCATCTCCCCCTCCTTGACCCGCCCAATCGGCTTTCACCCCACCACCTACTGAAACCACCCCAACCAAGGGGCACCAAAGCCCTTAAATGCCAAACCTCACGCCACTTTTTCCCGGCTTCTCCCCCTTAGACCTTCCCATGCCTTGACCCCGTCGCCATTCCCTCCTGCTACAAAAAACCTCTCCTCCCTCACATCACGGGCTTGGGCCCCTCCGGATCTCCTCAAACCTCCCGATAGAACCTTCATGCCTCACCCTTTTTCATAAAACCCCTCCTCTCGCGCTCTCCCTTTGGGGTCCCCCCAGGGGGGCAGTCCTTTCCCCCTACCCTCTATCAAAACTCTTTGGGCCCGGGCAACTCAAACTTCACATTGCCCTTTTAATAAACCCCCCTGTAAGCAGACACACCCAGCTTTTATCTCCATCCTGATAATTTAAATCTCTTCTCCCCCCCCCGGGTCCCAACTGCCCATCGTCCATAACGTCCCCTTTTCCTCCCGCCTCCTAAACTGAATGTTTGGGGAAAACCGAATTCATCATCTTTTCCCCCAACCCACTTCCACCCTCCACCCGAACCTCTATCAATGTCAATACTACACTCCTCACCATCCCACAATTTCCCCTGCCCCTTGGGGTAACCTTTGACCCCCCTCTTTCTTTTTAAACCCCACATCCAAGCCCCCCCCACCCGGGCCCGCCCCCTCCCCTGAAAAACATTTTCTTCCCCCATCCCTCATTTCCCCCAACTCTGAAACTACAAAAAAGTTGGGCCTTCTCTTGGGCACCTCGTCTAACTACGCAAAACCGTTCTCTGTCCCCCACTAGCACTCCCCCCTTTCCCCCCAACCCCTCCTCAACGCGCTGCCTTTCCCTTTTCCACCTCTCAAAAACCCCCTCGCCTCTCCCCTCGCAATTTTCCCCTTTACTTTCTACCCCTTTTCCCCCGAAAACCATTTCAAGTTACTAACCATGACCCCAAGGGGCCCTCCATAACCTCTCCCTCCCTACATCTCGCACTATTCCCCAATAACTTCCCTCTCGCAATCTCCGCTCCTCACAGGACCTTCTCCTCTGCTCTCCCCTTATCAGCTCCTCACACAACCATCTCCAAGACTTCACTCGTGCTTCCCCCATTCTCTGGAACTCATTACCCCAAAACCTCAGACTCTCCCCAACTTTCACCAGCTTCAAAAGCAACCTGAAAACCCATCTCTTCAGGATAGCTTATAACCTATAATAACCCCCCCACCAGTACACCGCCCCACAAACATGTCTGCACCACACCTTCTGTCTCTCCCCTCCTTCCTTGTAGATTGTAAGCCCTCGTGGGCAGGGTTCTCTTTCCTCTCTGTATCAGTTACTAGTCATTTATCGTCACCATTGTATTTGTTCAACATTTGTTATGTATGTAACTCCTCTTGAATGTACAGCGCCCTGGAATCAATGGCGCTCTAAAATAAATAATAATAAAATAATAGTATGTACGCCGCAAAAGCTTTCAACCATATCCATGGAATTCACTGGCCCAACAGTAGCCAAAAGTGGATTTTTTTTTCTGTCTACCTTTTGGCCCATATCTGTATACTGAATCAAAAAGGCATGAAATAGTGCAGGATGCTTCACTATTCAATACAACAAAATCAAATTAAAGACATGTAAGTTAAATGCATATCTTTTGTATGGCAAGACTCTGTGGGTGACAGGTGTCGCACTGTGACCTTCATTTACCATTGTGTCAGAAACAGGAAAAATGGGCAAATGCAAGGACCTGAGCTGGTTAAACAACTGGGTCATAGCATGTCCCAAATGCCACATCTTGTGGGGTGTCCTACTGCAATGAATGGAACGTCTAATTGGATCATGTGGGGCCTCACTTAAGATCAAAGCATGTCAGCACTCAGGTGCATAGAAAGTGAGTCCTAGCAGGGGACCACTGCTTCAAAAGACCTTCCCATGTTCATTTCACACCTCATGGAACAAGGCATCAAGACCTTGAAGGTAGTCAGAGTTAAGAAGCTGATCAAACGGCTTTAGTCACGAAGCCGTGATTCTCAAATATGGAACTTGTATAAAGGTTCCATATTTGAGAACTCGGGAACGGGGCGCACAAACCCAAGTCTTCCTCCTTTCCCGGACTAAGGGATGAGGAGCTGTTAGTACAAATCAGGCAGCAATGCCATGTTTGGTATCAGAACGTAGCTGGGGTTCAGCCGGGTCCGCTGATACCAGAGTCGCCTTTCTGTGACACTCCTGGGGAAAGTTATGACCCATCGTAGGCTATAGGTCCAAGCTCTCAGCCCGGAGGGGAGACATAGGTATCGAACCATACCATGGGTGGGAGGGGGTGTTACCGGTTAGGGTTAAAAGTGTTTCTAAGCAGTAGCTGGCTGTTGTCTTTTGAGGGGGGTTATGCTGTGTTAGCACATTGGAAGGAACCATGAACTCGCTTGTGTCACACAACCCCCATGTGACTGCACAGCGCTAAGGCCTAACACCAGGTAACTGACTTGTCTGCTATATTCTGTCTGTAACCCCATACCAGTATTTGCATATCTGACGACTATATATATCTGCAGCCTTTGTGTATGTATTGTCTTGTCTAGTGTGCCCTAAAGACAATTAACTAGTCAAATTAAATTTTGGGCTGCTCTTTTATCTCGATCCTCGAATCTACATGTTCATGTTCTTGGTTTTACATTATGTGTTACCAGGGCTGGTTTCTGGCCCGATATAATCCCGAAAACAGACCGGGCTTATATCTAACATGGAACGTGTGGCAGTCCGTTCCAGTGACCGCTAAAAATCATACATATCGCCCTAAATTTCTTTCTTACTATTTCAGTACTTTTTTTCACAACTTGCTGATCTTTAGCAAGGAGCTTAAGGGCAAAATTTACAGCAGGCGTTTGATCCCTGAATCGCCCAATAAATTTAGGGAATCCGTTTGAATTGGGATTTAAACACTTCTCCTCATCATGTTCATTTTGACATTATGAGACCAAGACAACACCTTACACTTGATCAACAGTACCTTATCATTGTGATGCTTCAAGCAGATGCTCTCAGATGTAAGTGACCACTGAACTTAGAATATCGCAGTGTGTCAGCAGCAGGTTGCTACAGAGAGACTGGAAGAGTCACAGAAAGGCAAAGAAGTGGCGTCCTTTGGCTACATCACACACTGATGACTGCTTCATTGTAAGCAATGCTTTGCGGAACCAGATTATGAATGCCACACAACCAGGGCTGTGGAGTCGGTGCCTATTTTGCAGGAGTCGGAGTCGTCATAAAATGGACCGACTCCGAAAATATATAATTAGTTGGACCAGTTAGTTCGATGCAGTTCAAAGAGCAAGAGGAATTGGGTGTGGCCAGTGTGACTGCTCCCAAATCTTCAGCCTTAGCACATCAGGAGTGTAATTGATGACATGGAGCAGGCAAAGCGCTGCCCCAGGGGAAAAGATTCTGCTCCCATAGCAAACAGATTTCAGCAAAAAATTTTACCTGCTTTCAAAGAAGTAGAAGAGTTCAACCATTCATCAAAACTGACTGTGGCTAAGGCAATTCCTTTATACCCTGACATTGTTAGAGATGTTGCCCCTGTGGTCACCTAAGTTAGTGTAGAGAGGCCGTTCTGTAGCCCGGAAATAATGAGATCAGATGTGAGGTCATGTATGCTTGATCTGATGGAGGCAATACTATTTCTCAGAACAAATTCAGAGACTCCACAAATGTTTCTGCAGTGTTTTGCATATTTACAATTTGTGTTCTAAAGTCATATCCAGTAAATATATTTTACACAAGCAAAATGGTAACAATGTTTTGAACTTGTGACTTTCAGGCTCCATATACACCATCCACTACAGCTTTGTACACGAGGCTACTGTAAGATATCTGTATATAAAATTACCTATCTTATACATAAATGTGACTTTAGCATCTGCTTAGTTCTGCAGATTATTGTCCTGTAACTGCATTGTTACTGTTTTGCTCCTAAAAATCAAAATGTTAATTTTTATTATTTTGTTAGTATTTGAAAATCCACCTTTGGTTTTCAATACTGCCTGAATGATTCTGGGCTCTGAATCAGATTCAAGCATGTCTTGACGAAAATCTGATCGCAGGTCTCTTCTACACATTCCCAATGTTGGTGCAGACTGGACTTGGATACAAATACAGCTTTTTCTTCAACTCTACCCTCAAGTGTTTAAAAGATCAAAACATTGTTACCCTTTTGCTTGTCAGTGTCTGTTCTATATATAATAGCTTGATTATTGTATCATAAGGTGATACCTTATGATGTTACCTGATGCTACCATTTTACTACAGTAAAGTTATTACTTAAACATGCGCCATGTATGAGGGAGTCAGGAGTCGGAGGTTTGGGAAATTGAGGAGTCGGGGCTTTGGCTTGCCGACTCCACAGCCCTGCACACAACTCCAGGCATGTTTAAGGGAGGGGAGAAGCAACCAAATGTCAGACCATTCATAACCATTTACATCAGAGTGATCTGCATGCTAGATGAGCAGTAGGGGTACCAGACCTGCCTGATGCATAGTGCTCTCCTTGAAGTCTCGAGCATTGTTGACGGACATCATTTCTGCTCAGAGTGAATGCACTATCACTGTAGACCATTGGTCCCTCCTCCAGCGTAGATACTCTCTGGCCACTGCAAGATGATGCCTGTGCCCGGTGGTGTGGTCAGGTCGTCCAACACGCAAACCATAATGATGTAAACGCTTATGAATGGTCAGACATGACATTTGAAAATCAAAAAACTGAAATGTGTGGCATGCCTATGTATTCACCCACCTGAATCAATACTTTCTTGGACCACCTTTAGTTGCAATGACAGCTGCAGGTCGTCTTTGGAAAACTGCTCTTGTTCAGTCAGATTGGTTGGCAAACATTTGTGAACAGCAATTTTCAAGTCTTGCCACAGATTCTCAATGGGATTTAGGTCTGGACTGTGACTGGGTCATTTTAACACAAGAATTTGCTTGGATTTAAACAATTCCATTGTAGATTTGGTTCTATGTTTAGGGTCGTAGTCCTGATGGAAGGTGAACCTATGTCCCAGTCTCAAGTCTTAGGCGATGTTCACACGGCTTATACACGCCGTAATTGCTGAACGGATTCCGCCCGCAATTACGGCATGTGTACGGGGCGGGGGTGGCAGCTCGCCGGCCCCATAGACAGCCATTATCCACGGCGCGTATCCCGCGCGAATACGGCGAGCGGGGAGGGCAGACGGAATCCATAGTTTTCTATGAGAACTGTGGATTACCATAATGACTGGGACGGATTTCAGTGCAAATACGGCGCGCAATACGGCTGAAATCCGTCCCAGAATAAGCCGTGTGAACGAGGCCTTATGCTGTCTGTAATGGGTTTTCCTCCAGTATTGCCCTGTATTTAGCTTCATCCAAACCAACTTCCCATCAGCTCTGACCAGCTTCCCAGTCTCAGCCGAAGCAAAGCCTCCCCACAGTATGATGCTGCCACCACCAAGCTTCACGGTGGGGATAGTGTGTTCAGGAAGATGTACAGTGTTGGCTTTCCTCTACACATCCAGCAGTGTTGGGCCTTTAGGTTAAACAGTTTAATTTTGGTCTCATCTAACCACCCAGAGCACTTCCTTCCACATGTTTGCTGTGTCCCATACATTTGCAAATAGCAAACAGGAATTCTTGTGGTTTGCTTTTCAAAAGGGGCTTTCATCTTGCCACTCATCCATAAAGGCCAAATTTGTGGAGCACATGACTAATGCTTCTCTGATTAGAGCTCTCCTTGTTTAGGTTGGACAGCCATTTCTTGGTAGAACATGGATTGAACAGTTATTTGTGAGATGTTAAGAGCTTGGGTTATTTTTTTAAAACCTAACCATGCAATACACTTTGCCACAACTTTATCCCTGAGCTGTCTGATGTGTTCATATAATGCAGTTTGTTCACAAATGTTGTCTAACAAACCTGTGAGCCCATCACAAAACAGCTGTAGTGATACTGAGAAGAAACTACATACAGATGTACTCTGTTCACTAATTAGGTGAAGGCAATTGGTCACACTGGATTTTGTTTAGTGGTATCAGAATACAGGGAGCTGAAAACATATACCTGTCGCACTTACAGTTTGATTAATTTACAGAAATGTGGACAGTTACCTATTTTTTTTTTATACTTCCCCAAATAAGTGCTACTTTGTGTTGCTTTAGAACATAATATATTAATAAAATACAATGAAGGTTGTGGCTGTAACATTAATAAATGGGAACCCGTTTAAGGGGTATGAATACTCTTGCAACACACTGTATGTACAGCCACTTCTCAAAGTGGTTGTTTGAGCAAAGTAGAAAATACAGAAAAAAGGAGAGATCAGCTTAAAGGGGTTTTGCCACGAAGTAAAATTGATGTGGGAAACTTGCAAATTAAATATCACCATTTTCACATTTTCGCCATTCATCGTTATTTAAAATTCTGCACCGGTTTTGTCTTAGCTGCTCTTTTAGTGATCAATTGTTTACAACTCGTCTCCAGGGGATACGACCAGGGCTTAGAGCTCCTCACTCCTGATCAGACATGCTCAGATATCACCTCTCCTCTCAGGCAGCTATTGAGTGTTCAAACCCCGGGTCCTGTGATTCTACTCCTGTCCTCCTTAGTAATTAGTCAAACAGTGCAAATAAATAAAAAAAAATTTAAAAAAAAAGAAACCTCAATGAGGTATGTGCATTAATAAAGAGGAGAAAAATTCACAGGTTTGGTTCCTGCAGGGATTTGAACCTAGGACCCTTGCGCTGTGAAGCAAAAATGTTACCTCTGAGCTACAGTGTGGCATGGTGATGTCATCCTGCTGGGTCACATGATTTGCAATTCAAACAAATGCAGAAGATATGAAATGAGATCGCGGCAAAACCCCTTTAAAATGTGAACTGTAAAGTAACATGGATTTCAGATATTTCCCTTTGGAGAGTTGTCTCAATTTGAGCAATTAAACATCATAAGGAATATATAATTGCAACCTTAGTATTAATGAGGAGTCTAGGGCTCTCAATGTTAGAAGATGGTCAACATGGTAGCCCCCATTACTGTGGAAATTACCAGGAGGTGAAAGAGGGCATGACTGCTAACTCCTGGGAGCATCAGAAGTCATGAGGGAGAGGATATAGCATCATTCTGCGGAGCTTATGCCTGGAAGGACCTGGATAGGCCCAGACAGTACTCCTGAGCAGCCATCCTTATAAGGAGAAGCTCATGTGTCAATAAAGCAGTCCTAAGGCCTCATTCACATCTGTGTCAGAAGTTGCATTTGGCATCTCTATTGTAGAGATGGCACCGGATTTGTTGCATGATGGAACCCAACACCACCCAACAGACCATACTGACTACAGTGGGGTCTATCAGGTTGCCATTGTGGCCTTTGTCATTTTAACAGAAATGCTGCACTTTTTTTTTTCCTTCATTTTTGACAAAACCTCTAATGCACATATAAACCAGGTCTAAGACAGAAGCAAAAGAGATATGTCAGCTTTGTGGAGCAGATGTTGGGAGCCATTTTATGACTGAGCAGCAGCTGTCATGAGGTTGGCCTGTAGAGCAGGCTAAAGCTCTAGGACAAGCAAAGTAAGATCTATGATTGAAGGAGTGTACTTAACGTGCAGTCCTCTTCTATTGTTTGCTACAATCAAATTATATCTAATCCCAGGTGGTTTGCCATGAATGCTTTTCTTCCTGTATGGGTCTGGTGGTTTTGGGTTTTACAAGGAAAAAGGAGCCATGAAAAAATGTAAAATAAAATTTAATTCAAAAATCACTGGGCAAATTTTAGGGCAGGAAAGGGCCCCCACTCAAGAATTTCCTCCCATTTACTAGGGAAACAAGGGCCCCTTAAACCCGGAGGTATTGCCTCAAAAAGATTCTTATTTATTTCACACCTCCAAAAACCATGGGGCCCAAGGGGAAGGGGTTTGTCAAAAGGGGTAAGCGAAACAAAGGGTTTTAAGCCCGCGTTCGTCCGCTGTGATTCAAATTTTAAAATTAAGGGTTTTCCTACACCGTAATTAAACCCCCTACTGGAAAGCCATATTTTAGAACCTTTGGGGAAAAGACAAACGCCCAAGATGATTTCCTTTTCCTTTCCTGGGACCCAAAGGGTGGGGAATACGGAGAGCGACCCCTAGGGAAACCCGGCACCAACCCTGTTTGGTGTAAGAAGAACTGGGGGCTAATGATACCCCCGTCCCTCTTTCAGTGGCCTCCCTTTTAAAGTTCAACCCAAAATTAGGGCCAAAACACTCAGCCCCGAGGAGAGGGATCAAGCTAAACCAGGGGGGGGTGAAAGGGGTTTTTGACCACTAGGGGTTTAAAAATGTGGGAGTGGCAAAAGCTGGGGGTTTTTCGTATGAGTGGGGTTTTGCCGGCTAGCATATCAGAAGGAACCGGGCTTTCTTGTTCCCCACGCCACCCATGTGGGTGCACAAACCCCCTAAGGGCCAAAACCCCAGGTAACTGACCTTTTCTTCTTTACCCCCTATTTGTAACCCTTTTCCCATGTTTTTCCATCCCTTTTGTGGGTCCTCTGGTTTCCCCCAATTTCTGAACCCCGTGTACTTTTCCCCCCCCCCCGCTGTTAGTTCTGTTAAACAGGGAAATTTACTTTATCACCCCAGGTCATGCGCCAAAAGAATTTGGATAATGACAGCCCTTTTTTGTTACTGATCTTTCGACAAAAGCCCGTAATTTTTGGGTGTTTTTCTTCAACTCAGAACCCTTTCCCCGGTTCCCGACACAAAGAATTTAAAACAAAATTTGCAGAAGTTTTGAATACAAAGGAGCTCATATCCCCAATTTTCAGACAGCTTGACCAGGGAAAAACTGAAACAAAAACCATTTTTTCATTCATGCCTCCTATAAACTTTTAGAAAGAGACAACCCCCCTTTTAAACAGTTATTTTTAAATTTTTTTAAAACTTCGGGTGCTCTTTTTATCTTGATCCCCCAAACCCCCACGTCCCGTGTTTTTCATTTTTTCAATATACGCTACCAAAGGGGTGGTTTTTTGGGCCCCAAAATAAAAACCCCGTTTAAAGGAAACCGGGGGTTATATCGAACGGGGGAACGGGGGCAATCTACCCCGTCTGCAAATCCTGATTCACTGGTGCTAATGAAAAAGGGGTCTCCAGCGGGCAGGGTTGTTGGACAAGTGTTTTCGACCACCGGTGTGGGTTTTAGGGTATCCACTCTCAAGGGGGGTCCCGTGAACCGGGCCCCCCTGCCTTTCCCTTTTGTTTCCCCCTATGGGGCGAACGTCAGCTACATGCAAAGGGCTTGCGAGGCCCCAATCCTGGGGTGGCCCCTGTTTCTGTTTGTTTTTTGAGCCAGGGGGGGGTTTAAAAGGTTTTTACGAAAAAACCGGGCATTGTTTTTTATGGAAAAAAATTCCCCTGCGTTTTCACTTGGCCCCCCTAAATTTTTAATTCTCCCGAAAATTCTTTTTTTGCCAGAATTTTTCCTTTTGGGTCTTTTTTCCCTTAAACCCAAACCCCCCAAAAAATTACCCAAAAACAAAAGGGAACCCCCCGATTTGGGGGGTACCAAAACGTAAACCCCCACAAAAAGAAAATAAACAAGTTTTTTAACCTTTACCCCCTTTCCCCGCCCCAAAAACCCGCCCCCAAAAAAAAGAGCCTCCCCCATTCCCCTAAAGTAAATGGTAAATGGGGGCCTTTGCCCCAACGCTGGAAAGCACTTCCTTTCCCAAAACGCCTAAAACAGTTGGGAAGATGGCCACCCCGGTTTTCAATTTTTGGGGGTAAACCAGGGGAATTTTAAAAAGTTCCTTGCCAACCCCCGGGGGAAACAAAAACAGGCTGTAAGTGATTATTTTTTTTTTTAATTTGTTACAAAAATAATTTAAAAAGGGGTTTTTTCTTTGAAACAGTTAATTTCTCCGGAGTGGCCTATTTAAAAATTCAAAAAACCAAAAACCCCCCCCGGGGCGGAAAAACCTTTCCTGGGGCCCTGCAGTCATGTAACCCTGCCCCAAAGGCGTTTTTTTCAAAAATTTCTCTTTTCCCCCGTTAAGGCGGTATTTCCTGGGGGAAAGCGTTCCTCCCCCTTTATGAAAGTGGGGACATCCTTCTTATTGCAATTGGGAAGGGAAAGGTTGGGGGTTACAAAACAAATTCACCCCCTTTCAGGTTTTTTGGGCTGCAAGCCTTTCCCCCTCCCGGCTTTAAAGCGGTTATAGCATTTAAGCCACTTAATTGGGATTTTGTCAAAAAATAAAGGTGAAAATGCCTAAAAGGCACCGGCAGGTTTTGATTTTTTTTTTAATAGGGGTAAAGTTTTGCCTGGGTTCCAAAACCTTTAAAAACGGGGAAACTAAAATTAAACCTTTAAGGGCCCAAAAACATCGTGGGGATAAACACATTTTTTTGGTCATTTAAACCCCCAACAGAGCAAATTTTTTACCCTTTTTAAAAACTTATTTAAAAAATCGGTTCCCTTTCCAAAATAATTCGCCAGTTTTTATAAAATTAAGTTCCCCCTTAAAAATTAAAAATTTTTGGCAACCCCCAAAAACTTTTTTTGGCCCAAAAAACCCTAAAAAAGGCCCCGCGTTTTGGGGGGCATTTCCCAAAAATTGTGGGCCCCCATTGTCCCACCCCTCACCCCCACCCCAATCCCCCCTGCAGCCTAAGGCTCCCAAAAAATCAATGATGCCAGAAAAGCTCTTTTCTATACAATGATAGGTAATGCAACCATTACAAAGTGCTTATTTTTACTGTCCCCATAATCGGAGATCTGACCTTATTCGATAAAACCCTTTAAGTCTCTTTCAATTAGCCACTGAAAAGATGCGGTGCTATCGGCCACTGAATCTACAGATTTCAGTGCTACTAGAGAGACAGACATAACAAAATGAGATTGATCCCCACCACCTAATGATATGAAACTAAAAAAGTAGCATACATAGCAATTAGTTAGGGCATAGATACCTTAGCCATATAAAAGAGATCCCACACAGTAGCACTAGGTAGCAGTAAGCCACTAACTTGTTATTTTGTCAAAAAGATAAAGAGTGACATGTCTGAAAATTGGCATCGCGCGGCAATTTTTAGATGCATTTAATCAGTGTAAAGTTTGCCTGAAAGTACGATCCTTTGAAAAATCTGGTATATCTTGGATAGTAAACTTAATGTGCCCAAAAAGGTGCATTGCGTGGCGCATAACGTATCATTTCTGGTCTATGTAATGCATCTCAACAGGAGCATTGTGTTATGGAGGCGCCTTTTTAGACGTATTAAAATCGGTCATGGCCAATGTATAATGCGCCTAGTTTTGGTATATTGTAGTTCATTTATATTGAAAATATGGCATCAAGACTATTTTTGGCGCAAAATAGACCATAAAAATGGTGCTTGCATATTGGGACATGTTGCCCAAAATGTTTTGGACCTGAGTTGTCCCCCTCAACCTCATCAGCAGCTGCTGTAGTTCCTAAAGGCTATAATTATGCCCATGAGTCAAAAGCCAAATAAATATAAAAGAATGTCATAAATCTGTGCAAAATATATATATTTAAAATGAGTCAATGGGAGACGTAGCAGCATATACACTGAGTTATTACATTATTATGACCCCTTCCTACTTTCAATGTCAGTAGAATGTAGCTTATGAAGAAAATCAGGTGTCGTGAGTTGGCTTGGTGAGTGTATAAGCTAGGTTGTCTGCAAACATAGCTCCCGTTGCTGTCATGGGTAAAAGGGGCAATTTATCAGAATGGCAAAAAAGGATAAATTATTGGTTTTGGGCCAAGGACCACAGTATTTCCAAAACTGCACAGTTTGTAAACTTTTCAAGTGCTGCTGTGGTAAAAAAAAGTTTATTGTAAATGGACAAATAGTATCATTGTGAATAAGCGACCTGAAAACGGTGTAGCACCATGTTCCATTATTGTGAGGGGTGAATGTCAGCTACAAAGGTGCGCAAAATCGGCCTGACATGCTACAGTGGAGCATCTCACCACTACAAGAACCAGGGGGCTACCAGATGTGTGTCTAAACCAACAGTTCAGTGAACCCTATTGTCTATGGGGCTTTAAGGCAGACGGATGGTCACTGCAACTCTGTTAATGAAGTTGCATCAGCAGAAAAGGCTTCAATTTTTACTGCAGTAACGGAATGGATACTCTGCTGATTGGCAAAGGGTTATCTTCTCTGAGGAGTCACACTTTTTGCTTCATTGAATGGATTGACGTTTGCGTATCCGGTAAGAAACAGAGAACAAACACCCTGCAACCATTGCTGGAAGAACACAGGATAGTAGTGGCAGCATTATGGTCTAGGAAATATCTTTGTGGCATTCTCTAGGGCCCACATGTGGAAGTCACTCTGAATCAATTTGGATATAAATTAATCTTTGAAGATCACATACACCCATACATGCGTCTTGTCACGCAGCTAGAAATGTCCAACTCTGGTTGAAAGAGCATAACCAAAACTTCTAAGTACTACTCTGGCCTCTAAATTCCCCAGACCGGAACCCAATTGAGCATCTGTGGGACCACCTCAATCATCGTTTTTGCTCTGGATCCTCCCCCACACACCTCCCAGCAGTTGTGGGATGCACTGGAGTCAGCAGATACCTGTGACAACCTACCACGACTTTATTAAGTCACCTCAAGCCCGTCTAGCTGCTGTCCATACTGCACACAGTGGTTACACAAGTTAGCAGATGGTCATAATAATGTGACTTAACCGTGTATATATCCAGCATATAGTTGCATATATATGTTTATGGCATGGTTTGAGGGAAATATTGTCAACCAAGCTCAGTGGCCACAATAAAATTAAAAGTAGCATTACTATCCGAGAGATTCATGGCATGTCAAAAGTATATAAGTCTGATAGGTGGAAGTCCAGGACGTGGAACACCGAGTGGGAATAAATTGATTCCCCTCGGCCCTGTTCTGACTTCAAAAAGGAAGAGACCATGCACAGGGTTATATGTATTGTTTTCCATATGAGCTGCTTAATCATGCATGTATTTCACTATTCATATAAACTACAATGTAGATATCCTATGTATAGCCACCTCTCCATCTCACTTAGTCTGTTCTGGAGCAACACAGGGTTTAGGTGATCTTCATTCCAGCACTATATGGATTTCTCCCAGATGACCACACAGTGCACCATTACTACTTACCCGTCCCTGCTCCCACACGACCCGCCACTCCTCTTCTCTCTGACACAGAAAATACTAGTGGGAAAGTAGGAATTTCCTGCTTGATTTATATAATCATTTACCCATCTCATATTTCATTTTCAAGACCATACCATGAAAACTAGCACTCATGTTCTGCAGCACCGAGTTACTTTTAATCCTACTTCACCTTCATCGGCATAGGTTTTGTATGTTCTCCCTGCGCATGGATTTTCCCTGGGGGTTGCAGTTTCCTCTTATACTTTAAAATATACTGATAGATTAATTGGCTTCTTAGGCTATGTTCACACGGCTTATTCACGCCATAATTGCGGGACAGATTTTGCCCCGCAATTACGGCGTGTGCCGTGCAGTGGGGGCGGGGGAGGCCGGCAGCTCACTGAGCCCATAGACATCCATTATCCACGGCATGTATCCCGCCGGGATAATGTGCATGTCACTTTCTCCCCCCGCGTTGGATTCGCTGAGCAGGGAGAGGAGACGTAATCCATAGTTCTCTATGAGAACTGTGGATTACCGTAATGCCTGGGACGGATTTCAGCCATATTGGAGTGCAAATACAGCGCACAATACGGCTGAAATCTGTCCCAGAATCAGCAGTGTGAACGAGGCCTTAAGAAATTACCTTTCCTTTGTTCCTTTCCTTGTTCACCTAGCATTGTCTTGCAGTAAAAATGTTTTGACACTGTTATAATGTAAGGGCAGTATTGGATTATAAAGAAGGCAATTTCGGTAACATTTTGCTACAGATACCTCTAGACCCTCTTACTTACCGGGACAGGTCTCTCAAAAGCCAAGTTTGCTCTGTGAGGAACATTCTCATGACCTTTAGATGTTTAATATCAGGGAGATGGAGGCAGACTCTTCCGCCAGCTGTTTCTGACCTACAGTGTAAAGAAGTATCGCTGCCGCCCTCCTGAACCTTATTCAACCATTATTGTACCAACATTTCAGGTTTTCTTCAAACATAAAGATATAAGATTTTAATTATTTTGTGAAGAATCAACAACAGGTGGGACACAATTGTGAGGTGGAATGAAATTTATTGGATATTTTAAACTTTAAAAAAATAAATAAATGAAAAATGGGGCGTGCAATAATATTTGGCCCCTTTACTTTCAGTGCAGCAAACGCACTCCAGAAGTTCAGTGAGGATCTCTAAATGATCCAATGTTGTCCTAAATGACAAATATAATCCATCTGTGTGTATTCAAGTCTCTGTATAAATGCACCTTCTCTGTGATAGTCTCAGGGTTCTGTTTAAAGCACAGAGAGCATCATGAAGACCAAGGAACACACCAGGCAGGTACGTGATACTGTCGTGGAGAACTTTAAAGCTGGATTTGGATACAAAAAGATTTCCCAAACTTTAAACATCCCAAGGAGCACTGTGCAAGCAATCATATTGAAATGGAAGGAGTATCAGACCACTGCAAATCTACCAAGACCCGGCTGTCCCTCTAAACTTTCATCTCAAACAAGGAGAAGACTGATCAGAGATGCAGCCAAGAGGCCCATGATCACTCTGGATGAACTGCAGAGATCTACAGCTGAGGTGGGAGAGTCTGTCCATAGGACAACAATCAGTCGTACCCTGCACAAATCTGGCCTTTATGGAAGAGTGGCAAGAAGAAGCCATTTCTCAAAGATATCCATAAAAAGTCTTGTTTAAAGTTTGCCACAAGCCACCTGGGAGACACCAAACATGTGGAAGAAGCTGCTCTGCTCAGATGAAACCAAAATCCAACTTTTTGGCCACAATGCAAAACGATATGTTTGGCGTAAAAGCAACACAGCTCATCCCCTGAACACACCATCCCCCACTGTCAAACATGGTGGTGGCAGCATCATGGTTTGGCTTTTCTTCAGCAGGGACAGGGAAGATGGTTAAAATTGATGGGAAGATGGAAGCCAAAATACAGACATTCTGGAAAAAAACCTTTTTGGAGTCTGCAAAAACCTGAGACGGGACGGAGATTTTTCTTCCAAAAGACAATGATCCCAAACATAAAGCAAATCTAAAATGGAAGGTTCCCAAATAACGTACCCATGGATAGAATGGCCCAAGTCCAGCCCAACCCCGAATCCAATCGAGAATCTGGGAAAATTGAAAACTGCTGTTCAAACGCTCCCATCCCCCCTCACTGAGCTCCACTGTTCACAAACCTCTCCACCCAACCTCATGAGCCCCCTTGTGCGCCAAGAAGAATGGGCAAAATTTTCAGTCTCTCGAGTGAAAAACTATAGAGACTACCCAAAGCGACTTGCAGTTTAACTGCAGAAAAAGCGGCGTAAAAAGTTTTAAAATTAAAAGGGTCCGAAAAATATTGCCCCCCCATTTTCATTTTTTTTTTTTTAAAAATTAAAAATACCCAATAAATTTCTTTCCACTTCACATTGTGTCCCATTGTTGATTCTTCAAAAAAAATTAAAATTTTTTATTTTTATTTTTGAAGCCAAAAATTGGCAAAATTGAAAAATATTAGGGGGCCGAATCCCTTTGAAAGGCACGTAATCACGAGTTAGGGAGGTTTGTCGGATGGAACACAATTGTTAGAGTGCATGACAGACTGGACTTTTTTTGGTCCACATGGGAGGGTTTTTGGTTAACTCCCCCTCCTTGGGGGAAAAGGTTTCTTGGCTATATCACCTCTTCCCCCACCCCATTGCCGCTATGTCGTTTTGTCTTTTTCTTATATGTACATGAATACTTCTTTTGTCACTATTGAGACTGTGTTGACTTTTGGTAGAAGAAGCATGTATTTTGGGTTAGGAATGGAAAACACTGTCTAATGTCATTGTTTATCTTTTTGTTCTACCAATCATTTTATTGTAAAAAATGTTATTTATGTCGTTTATTCTGAAAATCTTCAATAAAATGATAGTTTAAAAAAAACCCCACATTTTGGGTATACCCATAAATCTAACTGTATTATGATTATGTCACCAAAGGGAAAGGGTTTAAGGCAATTTCATTCAGATTTGAAAACCCCCGGGGAAAAACCCTAGACACAAACTAGTACAACAGACATTTTCCTTCACGAAAATAATAAAAAAACCAGCCTCCTTTATGCTCCCTAAATGTGGCGAATAAATAGCTACTGCTTTCCCCTTCTGGGGGTTTTTTTAACCCTGAAAGACTATGATATATCAAGATAAACCAACCCGCAAAAAACGGAGCCAGGTAAGGGTTGTGGGAAAAGAAGTCCAATATTGTGCATTTACCTGCACTTCTCGGCTTTTCTGACAGGCCTATCCCCTGTTTGTTTTTAGGAAGAGACATGTCAGATAAGCTGAGGTGGGTTTGAAGAAGCGGCTCGTTGGGCTCAGTTTCTAAAATACCATTATCCTTCATAACAGAACACACCTTAAGCATAGAAACCTGGATCTATATTATGCAGCATGAATGAGCCGACAGGTTTAAAGTTGGAGATTAGGGTTAACCAAGCAGTGTTTTTACCACCAGTCTAGGAATTGAAGACATAGGGTATGTTCACCCGGCTTAATTGCGGGGCATATTTTGGTATGTAATTGAGCTCCAATATGCCCGAAATGTGCCCTGCAGATGTGGGAATTCATAGCTCTTTCCCAGCGTACAATACGTGTGTATTGTATACCAGGAGAAAGAAGTGGCATGTCACTTCTTACCGGCGTTTATGTGCCGTGGATAATAGAAGTGAATGGGGCTGGCCTCTGTGTGTTAGAAGTACGTGCTGGCCACGCGTACTGCTAAAACACCCAGTGATTGCAGTGCCAGAATACGGTGTGTGAACATACCCTAAGAATCTTAAATGTGAAGATAAAGTTGCAAAAACAAGTAACAATCAAAAAAAATATAGACTGGGTTCACACGTTGTGTTTTTTTGTGGTGGGGTGAGGGCGTTTAAAGGAATTTTACCACTGTACACAATGATCGCTAGGATGTGACATCAAATCTGACAGGTGTGGGTCCCACCCCTGGGACTCGGACCTACTTAGGCATCGGTCCCCAGAAAGGTCCAGAGCAGACTGGAGAGCACGTTGCGATTGCGCGCGACTCTCCATTCGGTTCTATGAGATTTCTAAGCACAGAGAAGTGGTCTGTTCAGCTGTGCTCAGAATACCCATAGAACAGAGTTGAAACCTGCACCTATTAGGCTATGTTCACACGGCTTATTTCAGAACGTATTTACATCGGATTGCCGATCGTAAATACGTTCTGAAATCAGTTGAAAATCAGTTGCAAATAAGTGCCACTAAGTGTGGCACGTATTTATAACTGATTTCCCGACGGATTCACCATCTCCAATCATTGAAGGTGGTGAATCCGTCCGTAAATACTTGACATGCACATTGTTTTTCCGTGCCGGATTGCCGTCGTCAGTCCGCGGCGGCAATCCGGCACGGAAATACACGTGTACTGTGAACGACGAGCCGTATTTTCTATATTGAAATCAATAGAAAATAGGCTGTGACTTGTTTCTCTAACTGATTTCCCGACGGATTGACGATCGTCAATCTGTCGGCAATCCGCGGCGAAATAAGCCGTGTGAACGAGGCCTTAGACTTTGATGGCATATCCCAGCGATATGCCATCAAAGTCTATGGTGGTAAAACCCCATTAAGATGACCTTAAAAAAAAAAAAATTAAAAAAAAGTTTTTTCTCTTCACCACATTCGGTATACACTTTTGTCATAGTGTTGGTAAGGGGGTATGGAGTAGAATGAATTTGTGAGCCCGCGCTTTACACAGAAAATAGTGGCAGTTAATTACAGCTGGGATCTGCCACAAACTGCAGGGATCACAGATTCCACCATTTTAACCCCTTAGCTGCCAGTCAATGAGAGCATGGCGAAGAGGTAGTCCCGCTACATGAAATTCCTGTCGCCGGCCACTCGTTGCCAAGAGCAGTCCAGCCCTGCATTTGAATGAGGAGTGTGTACAAGTCACTTTTTGACTTGGAAGGCTGAGAGCCACAGAAGTGTAGAGCAACATCACATGGGATATATACAAACTAGTCTAACCTCCATATCCCAATACGGATATGGGGCATGCACCACTCCAGATGAGGTCACCGGAGTCATGTCGTCAGATTAAGTGATAGCACTGGGAGTTTCTATACACAGTACAATGCGCACGGCCGGAGTACGTTTCAAAGCTCTTACTACAAAAATTAGCTTTCAACATGTAGAGAACAGTAAATGAAGACATTTTTCTTTTGACGTTATTTTTATTAACGTTTTCAAAATAATAACTACAAACAATACCCCCAACGTGGGGGAACAAAGGTAGGTCAGGGGAGGGGGAATGGGTGGGTATAAGGGAAATTAGGCAGATATATGCCATCTTCAAATATACAAATTTGAACAGAAAAAGAGAAACTAAAATTGTCCAGTATAAGATATCGTGCCATGCCAGGCAGATCATAGAACAAAGTGGCGGAGTTCAAACATATTTCAGAGCATAATAACAGTGCAATGTCAAAATCAGATTTAGGTTCAAATGATATCAGGAATAAGGCAGTTCCTTTTCATGAAACCTAGCTTAATCAGGTATGGTGCCTAGAACACCCTAGGGTGAGGGGAGGGGGTTTCAGGGGTGCGCGAGTCCCCCCACGATAGGGGCAAGAGGAATAGTGACAACAGTTGAACGTCAGTCTCCACTTAGCAGGGTGGCAGATTAAGTAATATCGGGGGTTGACATGAAGACATTTTTCAAATATATTGCGTTGTTTATTTTTCTTTGTTGAGATAAAAGTGATTTTATCAGCTCTGAGTGCACTCAGGTTACCAACCTACTCTGCTGTTTGTATCATCTGATAGCAGTGATGACATAACTCAAGCTGCCAGCAGTTCTGTGTGATCGGATCTGACAAATGAGACTAATTACTTTTGTTTACTTTAGCTCTGAAGCTTCTCTACACTTTAGATCAACATTTCTTGCTCTCATGTCAAAGTAATTAGCAGTAATTTGAACACAAGCCGATATGCTAATCACCCACAGCCAGACCAGGAAGAGACAGGATGCATGAATGAAAGTGTAACGGTGCGGCGCTGACAGACGTACGCCGAAGCGCCGACATCTGGGTGTGGATCCTCTGTGATCACCGCAGGCGAGGTGGTAGCTGGAGGACCACGCCAGGGAGCGGAGTCTAAGGGGCCCCTGGTCTTCGCCAGAGCCCGCCACAAAGCGGGATGGACTTGGCTGCGGGACCCCCAGGTCGCTACCTCTGACGTGGCTACCTGCGGTGACAGCCGGGGTGCAAGACAGGAATCCAGGCGGTGGAATACAGGAACAGTACAAAGGATACAGGAGGGTTAAACTTTACACATAGCACCACAGGATACGGCAGGAACTGGACGAGTAAACAATCAGGTACAGACCAGGAACACGGCGGGAACAGGAGAGCACAAAAGGGGACAGGAACACGGCAGATACAGGAGAACACAGACACGACGGACGGACGGCCAGGAGCTCAGATGACAGACACTGGACCAGCATCTCAGGGGTTAAAGTCTCCAAAAAGCAGACCTGAATGCTGGCAGGGATCAAGATGGGAGGGCAGCTGAGACAGCAACAGACTGCAATGAACTGACCGAGACCGAGGCAGGAACTTCCCTCTTTATAGGCAGGGGTCAGA
Organism: Phyllomedusa bahiana; assembly: GCA_025379985.1. Taxonomy (NCBI): domain Eukaryota; kingdom Metazoa; phylum Chordata; class Amphibia; order Anura; family Hylidae; genus Phyllomedusa; species Phyllomedusa bahiana. The sequence goes on from JAODAL010036276.1 coordinate 29,353, forward strand.
GGTAAAGAGGAAGTAGACAGAGCAAGTAACCTATAAAAGACAGGAAGCTGCAGCGCGCGCGCCCAAAGAGGAACAGAGCACACACAGGACCCCAGGAAGCAATAGAACAGGACATGGACAGGCAAGCACAGGAAGGCACGCACCCGACGGCCCGGGCAGGGAACCGGGCGTGAACCGTGACAGTACCCCCCCTCAAAGCCCCTCCAAATCACAAACATGGCGTTCCCCATAGGTCAGGGCCCGCAACTTCTACGGGGCAACCCCAAAACCAAGGTACAAGCTGAATATTTGCCAGTTTTAGGGAAAAACCTAGATAAGGAAGTGCACGGGAGGAAACAAACGGGGGCACTAGCCAAAATGGGGGGGAAACCCAGGGAGGACCATGAGCTAGGCCAAAGCGGACGCTCAGGGCGGGGCAAAGAGCTAGGCCACAGACGGACGCTCAGGCGGGACCATGAGCTAGCCCCAGACGGACGCTCAGGGCGGGACATGAGCTAGGCCACAGACGGACGCTCAGGGCGGGACCATGGGCTAGGCCACAGACGGACGCTCAGGGGGGGACCATTTAGCTAGGCCACAGGACGGACGCCAGGGCTGGACCATGAGCTTAGGCCAAACGGTGCTCTGGGCAAACCCTGAGCCAGCGGACAGGGATACTGACACTCTGGGAGAACCATGAGCCAGCGGACAGGGATAATGACACTCTGGGCGAACCATGAGCCGGCGGACAGGGATAGCGGGTACGGGTTCTGACACTCTGGGCGAACCATGAGCCAGCGGACAGGGATACTGACACTCTGGGCGAACCATGAGCCAGCGGACAGGGATACTGACACTCTGGCGAACCATGAGCAGCGGGCAGGGATACTGACACTCTGGGTAAAACCCTGAGCCAGGCGGACAGGGATACTGGGCACTCTGGGCGACCATGAGCCACGGACAGGGAACTGACACTCTGGGCGAACCATGAGCCAGCGGACAGGGGTACTGACACTCTGGGCGAACCATGAGCCAGCGGACAGGGATACTGACACTCTGGGCGGACCATGACCAGCGGAAAAGGATACTGACACCTGGGCGGGACCATGAGCCAGCGGACAGGGATACTGACACTCTGGGCGGACCATGAGCCAGCAGACAGACAGACAGACACTCTGGGCGGACCATGAGCCAGCGGACAGACAGACAGACACTCTGGGCGAACCATTTAGCCGCAACGGGGTGCAGACCCCTTAGACGAGGGCAGGGTCACCCCGGGCGGGATCCATGGTCATTCATTTCTGTAACGGTGCGGCGCTGAACAGACGTACGCCGAAGCGGCCGACCGCTGACATCCGGGTGTGGATCCTCTGGGAAACACCGCAGGCGAGGTTGGGGAGGGTGGAGGACCACGCAGGGAGCGGTCTAAAGGGCCCCTGGTCTTCACCAGAGCCCGCCGCAAAGCGGGATGGACTTGGCTGCGGGACCCCCAGGTCGCTACCTCTGACGTGGCTACCTGCGGTGACAGCCGGGGTGCAAGACAGGAATCCAGGCGGTGGAATACAGGAACACAGGAACATGTACAGCAGGATACAGGAGGGTTAAACGTACAATAGCCACCACAGGATACGGCAAAGGAACTGGACGAGTAAACACATCAGACAGACCTGGGAACACGGGAGGAACCAGGAGAGCACATACAGGAAGGAACACGGCAGGATACAGGGGACACAGACCAAAGACCACGGACGGACGGCCAGGACTCAGATGATAAAAACACGGACCAGCATCTCAGGGGTTAAAGTCTCCAACAAACAGACCTGAGATGCTGGCAGGAGTCAAGATGGGAGGCAGCTGAGACAGCAACAGACTGCAATGAAATGACCAGAGCAGGGCAGGAATTCCTCTTATAGGCAGGGTCAGAGGTAAAGAGGGAAATAGACAGAGAAAGGTAACCTATAAAAGACAGAGCCGCAGCGCGCGCCCTAAGGGAACAGAGCACACACAGGAACCCAGGAAGCAATAGAACAGGACAGGACAGGCAAGCACAGGAAGGCACGACACGTCGATGGCCCAAGGCAGGGAACCGCGGCGTGAACCGTGACAGAAAGCTGGCCCTGTGAAACAGAGTGGCGATTACAACCCCTTTAAGTTTGGCTGAATCATTGAATCTACAACAAGAAAAGCTTAAATGCTATAGACACATGTGAAACCAAATAAAATACATTTTTGCCATTAATTTTTTACTTTGTTTTTTTTTTTCTAAATATTCAACTTTTTTAATGGAAGCCTGTCTTTTCCATTAAAGGGGTTGTCTAACTACAGGGATTGCTTTTTATGTTAAAGATCTTGCAAAAACAAGTCACTTTGCAATATATGTCCATCAACAGTGTCCTACCTATTCTGAGAGATCCCCTCTTGTATGGGCTGCATCAGCTCCTCAGGTCTCTATAGCTACAGACCTATCATGCTGTCATTGCTGGTTGCTACAGCTGCAGACCTGGCTTCTACTGCAGCCTAGTAGAAGCCAGTAAACACGCCCCTGAATACAAAATGAATCCAAGAAAACAGGACTGAGGTAAGATGAATCAATGTAGTGAGACAACCCCTGTAAGTTCTTTTCACACTCTTAGGGCCCGTTTACATGGCACAGGACAAATACCGGTCTGTTTATCCGAATGGTATCTGTCCCGTTTTTTGTGCCGTGCACACGGCCATGGGAGGATGGCTTTTCTCTGCGATTATTGGAGAAAAGCCCTCCCCCTTCACTTGTTCATATTCCGTCCGTAGAATGTTTTTTGGGCAGCCGGAGGTCTGAAAAACCGCCGGGCGGAAAACCAGTGCAGTGGGACTGCTGCACGGGTTTTCCATAGAGCCCCATGCAAAAGTTTGCAGCCAGTTTTTCAGACGGTCTGCAAAACTGCAAACTGTCTGAAAAACTGGCCGCAAACTGGTGCCGTTGGGACAAGGCCTCAGAGCCAGAGAAACAGTCCGGTACCTACTTTATTTATACTGACTGCAGTCTTAACTCGCTGTGTCCTGTGGTTTTCATAGTACTTATCTGCTGCACAATGCAGCATCTCTACGCTTGGAGTACCCTGCTGTCTGCAGAGATGCAGGGGTTGAGAAGCTGGAAAGGTTAAGTGTTGAGGATCTGATTCTAGTTTCTCCCTGCGAGCGCCTCTTATCAGTTGTCCCACTGTGCCTTATTATTGGTCCTTCTATTGGAGTGGTTTCTCCTGCCAGGTTGTCCCTTCTCTGTTCTATGCAGGGTGAAGAGGCCAAGTGATAACAGTGTAATGATAGCTCCTGGCTTCTTCCTCTTCTCCTCTGTACACTTCCTAGCCATTACTCTCAGGCCAAATAGAATTACACTGCAGGACAGATTTGGCCCGCGAGCCAGAGTTTGACAGCCCTGATGTATACAGAAAAATAAAAATAAATAAAAAAAAAAAAGTTTGGGGAGAAAAAAACAAAACAAAAAAACCCCAAAAAACTTGGACAAACAAAATCCACTGCAATAATAATAAATAAAAAATAAAAAATAGTATCATACTGACCTTGTCCCTCATCGCTGTTCCAGCACAGCCAGTGCTGGTGAAGTCTCCTTGTTTTACTGTTGCCATCCAGCTCTGCCGTCATCTTGAGCGCCCTGCAGCCAATCTGTGGGTGATGTGCCATATTCTTGACATCACTGCTCACAAGCCAATGGTAATGTTAAGGCACTTATCACCAGGTTAAGGGCAAAATCTATTTTTGTTAAGACTCTAATATGGAACAATAATGTTGAACATATAACTTCACAGTGCAACAAAAAGGTGGTGGTGGGGGCTCAGTTCCCATCCACCTAATGGCTATAGCCTTTCCAGCTAAAAACAGTCTAGCTCAGGGCTGTTCCTAAGCCAAATTGCACTCAGGACGACATGAAGAAATTACTCCCCCCCCTCCTCTTTACCCTTTTAACATGTTAAGCCACAATGTGACACAGTGCATCACCATCAACCAGAGCCAGAATATACAAATGTTCTACATATTAGACTACTAAATAATAGTCATACAGTGATCAAATAACACTGCTAAACAAAACCAGAATCCCAGGCTAATAGTACCAATGTCCCATTAAGACCACTTACCACCACATAGTGACTGAATAATACCGCCACACCATTCCTGACTATAAACCATTATACTATAACCAATATTACCGGTATACAGTAACCATATAGTGGTATATACCAGTTGTACACAGGCTCTGCAGACAAATAAGTAAAGTTACATCCAGTGACTCACAGGAGATGTCTCTGAAGAGTTGTTCTCTCTCTTCTCCATTTGTTCCAGTCCGCCATGATATCTTCTCCCTGCCATGACTCTTCACTGTAGAATTTACAAAAAACAAACATACTTAGATGCATCACTTTTCCAGTACTTCTCTACTAATTTGTATCTCTATACAAACTCCCCATCTATAGTGCCCTAAATGGTAACTGCCTGTACCAGTAAAAGTGCCCCTAAACGGCTATGGGGCTCCCATTTGTGCACTAAGTTTTAGTCTTTTTTGTACTCCCATATAAGAGGTAGTTAAATCCCCCAAAATAGTATGTAGGTGCACCCCCAAACTAGGTAGACAGATAGGGAAACGCCATTTTAGGTAGGTAGTCCTCAATTAGTTAAGTGTATAGTGCCCCATTAGGTAGGTAGACTTATAGGCCCCCCAATGGGTAGGTATCTAAGTCCGGGCTCTGGCTGGGCCAGTCAAGAATGGTCACAGAGTTGTTCTGAAGCCACTGCTTTGTTATTTTAGCTGTGTGCTTAGGGTCATTGTCTTGTTTTAAGAAGAACCTTCGGCCCAGTCTGAGGTCCAGAGCACTCTGGAAGAGGTTTTCATCAAGGATATCTCTGTACTTGGCCGCATTCATGTTTCCTTCAATCGTAACCAGTCGTCCTGTGACTCCTGTCCCTGCAAATAAGAAACACCCCCATAGCATGATGCTGCCACCACCATGTTTCACTGTTGGGATTGTATTGGGCAGGTGATGAGCAGGGCCTGGTTTCTCCCACCGTTACAATTAACACCAAAAATTTCAATCTTCGTCTCATCAGACCAGAGAATCTTATTTCTCATAGTCTGGGAGTCCTTCATGTGTTTTTTTGTAAACTGTATGCGGCTTTCATATGTCTTGCACTGAGGAGAGGCTTCCATTGGCCACACTCTGCCATAAAGCCCCGACTGGTGAAAGGCTGCAGTGATAGTTGACTTTGTGGAACTTTCTCCCATCTCCCTATTGCATCTCTGGAGTTCAGCCGCAGTGATCTTGGGGTTCTTCTTTACCTCTCTCACCAAGGCTCTTCTCCTACGATTGCTTAGTTTGGCTGGACGGCCGGGTCGAGGAAGAGTTGTGGTCGTCCCAAACTTCTTCCATTGCTGCAGAAATTCTTTTGTAACCTTGGCCATATCTGTGCTTTGCCACAATTCTGTCTCTGAGCTCCTTGGGCAGTTCCTTAGACCTCATGTGCTCTGACATGCACTGTGAGGTCTTATATAGACAGGTGTGTGCCTTTCCTGATCAAGACCAATCAGTTTAATTAAACACAGTTGGACTCCAGTGAAGGAGTAGAACCATCTCAAGGAGGATCAGAAGGAAATGGACAGCATGTGAGTTATGAGTGCCACAGCAAAGGGTCTGATTACCTTTGACCATGTTATATTTCAGTTTTGTTTTAATAAATTTGCAAAAAAAAAACACAAAAAAAAACCACAACTTTTTTGATCTTACCAAATGGCTGCAATGAAACAGAGTGAAAAATTTAGTGGGGGTCTGAATACTTTCCGTACCCACTGTATCTCATTGGCGAGGTGAAAAAGGCAATTAAATCCTCACAAACCGACATGATGCTCATTCTCCTCAATGAGATACATTACCCCTTCTACAGTGATTGATGGTATATTGCTAGGATACGTCATCAATGTGTGATAAGTGTGGACCTATCTCCTAAACAAGCCTCGAAACATCTCTGTTCTGAACTTAGAGCAGGTCAGGACTTTCACATACACCTGTATGGGAGTTTCAATGACAGCCGCTCAGCTAAACTCAGAACTCCCATTCAAGTCTATAGGAGAAATGTGGTGTGGTCTTGTTCTCACCATTTTAACTAATTTTCAAGCGATAATCATGTATGACCTGCAAATCATGTCATAAATATCCAAAGGGCAGAAAAAAGTCCCCACCACTCACACCAATTTTTTTTCTCACTACAATTAGCTTTTAATATCTAGGGAACGGTAAATCAAGACTTTTACCAAATACATTGCTCTTTTGATATTGCCCTGGTCAGGAGATGAGAGATTTTATCTGCTCGGAGTGCACATAAGTGTCTCTAGGCTACCATCCATAGATCTCTTCCTGATTAGACAGAGCAGGGAGTGACCTCACCATAATAGGACGCTGCAGAGTCTTTATCTCTAACAAGATTAGATTAATTACCCTTGATAAGCACTTGTATTCTCTCCTTGGCGCTCTATAGCTTTGTTTACTACAGATTAAATCTCCTGCATGTCCTGTATGTCACTGTAATGCTCAACTAATTATAGAAGAGCTAAATATGCTAATCACTACTACAGAACCACCCATAGCCTGATGAGGCAGTGTAAATCTCAAGCTGCTTGTGACTTTTCTCACTATGCTGTTTCACAGAGTCACAAACATGTGCGATCTGATGTCTGTATGAAAGCTGTATACCCTAAACTGTATGGTATTTTTGAGTAAAACTATTTGCAAAGTTACTTTTTGTTATGGTTTTAGTTGTTTATTAAGGCAAGAAAGTAGTTAAAATAAAGCACACATCCAGTCACCCCTTACTGACACACAGGTACGTCACACTATCGGTAAGGAAGTATGGAGGGTGATACGTGGCGGGTGCAAGCTGTTACATCTGCCATCAGCTGGGAATCCAGACAGCTCCGTTCCCGACTGTCGAACCCAGAGCCATTTTAACAGCATTATGGGCCCCTGGACAGAACACTGCAGAGGGCCCTGCCCATATACATGACATCACATTTGGCCATGCTTCTAGCTACCCCCAAACACACCGATATTATCACGCCACTTATGTCTGGACACCGGCAGCCTGCAGTCTACAAGACTGATTGTCAGGGCAGGGCCTTAGGGCCCCCTTTTCCTTTTTGAATTGTTCGGGAGGAGGGTTTTTTTGGGGAGACTAGGGGGGGGGGGGACCCCCCTAGATCCCCCTTTGTTAAAAAGGGGAAAATCCCTAATAGATAAGTTTTTTTCTTAAAAATTAGATTTTTTCCCCTTGGGGTTTTTTTTATTTTTGGGGTTTTTTGGGGGTTTTTTGTTACTAAATTTAAAAAATTATTTTTATTATAAATTTAATAATAAAAGGGAAAAATTGAAACATAAAGAAACCCCCCCCAAAGGTAATTAAAATGTTGGTTTTTACATCTTTTACAGGCCAAAAGGGGAAGTTTCAAAACTGTATCCCAAACGTTGATTTTTGATAAAAATTTGAATTTATTTTTGTTTGGTTTTTTTTTTTATATTTTTTAAAAAAAAAATAACAAAAAGCCCCTCCATTCCCCTACTCCAATTTAAAGGGGTAAAAAATTGGTAAAAGTTGGGGGTAAGTGGGGGGTAAAAACGTTTTTTTCCTCACGGGGACCAAACGCCCCCGTTCCAAAGTGCCCCAGGCCCTTTTTAAACCGTTTGGCCCGGAAAAAACATGGGGGCCCCCCCCAAAATTACATGCTCCCTTTGGCTTTTCCCCCAACAACCCCCAAAACCCCTTTTTTCCCCGGCCCTCTTTAAACGGGTTTGTGGGGGGGGGAAAACCCCCCCTTTCCATTTTTTTTAAATTTTTTTTTTTTTGGAAACCCCTTAAAACCCCAAAAAAAATTAAAAAGAGCCGGGACGGGGATTTTTTTGGGTTATTCCGGGGAAAATTTTATACCCCCCCGGGGCCCCGGGGTTCCTGGTTGGAAATTTCCCCGGGGAAAAATAAAAGGGGTTTTTTTCCTATATTTTTAAAAAAATTTTTGAAGGGGGTGTCTTTTTTTTTCCTGGAAAATGGGGGGTTTAAAAAAAGGGGGAAATTTTTTTTAAAAGGGGGGCCTGACCCTTTCCCTTTGGAGTTTTATAGGGGCCCCAAAACCCTTTTTTACCGTGGTAATTTTTAAAATCAAAAGTTTTTTTATTTTCGGGGGGGGGCATGGGGGCCCCCGTTAACCCATCAAAAGGGTTCCCCCCCTTTTCACCCTTTCACCACCCCTGCAAGAGTTTGCGGGCCCCGGGGGCCCGGGCACGAACCAAAAAATTTTAACCCAAAAAAAAAAAAATTTCCCCTTTTTTAGTTTTTTTTAAAGGGCAATCCAGTATTAAATAACCCTATCCAAAAGGTCATTTACACCCCCAAGAGCTGGATAGACACATGCAACCTCACACATTTAAAACAAAAAAAATTTAAAATCCAAAAGTAAACCCCCCAACCCTTTCCCCACCCCCCGTTCAAACCCCCCCCAAAAAAAAACCCCCCCCCCAAAAGGACCTGGGCCACCTGCGGGCCGGAGCGCTCCTATTGGTCTTTCCTCGCGATGCCGAATTGTGATTGGCTCGTTTCCAGTTTCGGGCTTGATTTTGGGTGAGGGAAAAACAGTGACTTCCCAAATGCAGCAAAAAGAAAGCGGGGGCGGACGGAGAGGGTTGACTATCCGGGGAAGAAACTGTCGTGACACAGACGCGGGGGGAGCTCGGAGGTTGACTGTTGTCTGTGTCGCCGCCCCCTGATCAGTGCTGTGGGAAAAAACAACATATTTCCCCGGGGGGGGGAAAAAATCCTGAAATGCTGGGTGGGAGGGAAAATAACTGCCGGGGCGAGTCCGTGCTCGGTCATATACATAGGTTTCCTGCAGTGAGAGCGCGTCCCATTTATGTGTTCTATAGACAATCCTTCACCGGGCTATTCTGGTTACACTCCCTACACTCCATAGTTGGGGGCGGTTTTGGGCCCGTTCACATAGTATTTCGGGGTCTGGGATTTTACAGGGGGATCAATGAGGTGGACCCCCATTTCAAATCCGGGGGGTGGGTATCTTCGCATATCCTCCTGGCCCGTTCATGGTTTTTAACAGAAGTGGTTAATGTGTGTGAACAGAGCCCGAGACACTATTGGGGGAATGTACACAGTCAAGTCACTTTTGCCAGATAACCGCCATGGGGCCCCCAAACTAGATGAGTGGGAGGGGCCAGCAAGGCTATAGGTTATCACAGGGACCTGGGGCCTGTGACTGCCCACAGCAGCTGGGGGACGCATAAAAGTGAACACGGTGATGATTGGGCAAAACAGGGTCAATTTGGGTTTAAATCTTGGAAACAGGGGGGCCCCGGGGGGGGGAGTGAAAGTCTTTGGGCCGTCTTCCAAATAAATTTAGGCCATGTCCCCCCGGCACGGTTTTTTTGAATACTTACAAACTTTATCACGGCCCTTTAATGGAAAAATTTTTGTAGCGGTCCCCCCTGCACAGATTTTCCCCTTCCGGGGTTTTCCAGATCGCCAGCGGTCAAAAAGATAAAAACATGTTCATATTCGCCGGGAAAACCGGCGGAAGAATGAACAGTCTGTTAAGAGGGGGGAGTTTTTCCCCTAATGGGAGGAAAACCCCCCCCTTGCAGTCCCTGTGACGGCCCCGAAAAAGTCGAATACCGGTTTGGGGAAACCGACCGGGATTTGTCGTGCCATGTTAAAAAGGCCTTAGACATTTCTTGCGTTGACATTGCTTTGCTAGAAGATCCATCGAACCAGGGGGAAGACATTTAGGTTTTAATGTATGTCTGCAAAGGGTGGTTTATACCAAAACTGGTAAAACCAATGAGTGGCCTAGAGAAAGCCAGGAAACATCCGCTATAAAGCGCCACCTAGTTGTGTTTCTTTCCCGCGTGGTTGCAGGGACACAGTTTTCACCAATCCATTTTTTAGCACGAACCGTGACTCTTTTGGGGAAGGAGCCCTTTTTCCTTTACGGAGCTCTAATTTTTGTACGGTTGTGATGACTGAAACCCCCTTTCTGTCGATGAACCCCATCGGCATGGGGCCACGTTCCCCCCCGGCCTCCTATGCAGTAGGGTTCCAGTGCCCTTGGGTTCATTTTAGGCTGTGTTCAAATGGTGTAATTTCGGGGCGTACGTAGGCCCCCCCCCAAAAACGCCGGGAGTTCAGGGGGGCCCTATTGTAGAGCGGGGAGAGGAGGGGGGTAATCCAAGTTCTCTTAGGCTGTGGTTCCAACCCAGGCCTTGGCGGTGGCCGTCCATTTTTAGCGGTCCTCCCCCTTGCATCTTTGTTCAAACTTACTTTGGGTGATTAATAGCCTTGAGCTCGCAGGTTCCTTTCGTTTGGGGGGGTTGGCGCGTTAATAAGCCCATAAAAATTTGTAGTTGAATTTTACCCGTAAATCATGATATTCAGACAATGGGATTAATGGTAATGTACACTGTAAAAAAAAGTATGTGCCCGTATAGAAAAAAGAGGGCCCGGGGCTCAAAAGACAGTTTGCAGACAGAAAAAATCCCGTTATTTTGAGAGGGGTTAGCCCGCCCTCCTAATGTAGCTCCACCCACCTGGTTATTCCGTTTTCTCCTTTCAAAGTAATAAATTAATCAGGGGTGTCAAACTGCCCCCCAGCTGTTGGGAACTACAAATCCATATGCCCCCTGTTTTAGATTATAAATGCAGATGGGAGTTGTAGTTTCCAAAACTGGAGGGCCCGGAGTTTTACACCCGTGGGTTAATAGTTGTAAGGTGGGGGAGGGCATGGATTAAAAAAGACTTTTATGATTCTTTTCTGGGGAAAACTCAATTTTTACATTAAAAACAAAACCAGCATCTTACAGAATAAGGGGCACAGCGCTGGAAACAGCAGGAATGACACTAGCTTTACAATACTGAGCTCTCTGCCACTAAATGGCTGATGTATAACTGTAGGAAGCCCGCAGTGTATTGAAAGTAGATAACAAGTGTGCCTAACTTTGGGCCTCATTTATGAAAACGGTCTAGCAGTACAACCGTCTGATGCCCACAGCAACCAATCGGAACTCAGCTTTCATTTTTAATACTGCTCTGGAGAAATGAAAGCTGCGCTCTGATTGGTTGCTGTACACATCAAGGACTGGTTTACTGTTGGTTTTAAAAACGGAGGCCGACGGTTTAGAAAAGTGTTTCTTCTCCCACTGGACAATCCCCTGAAAGCCTAATCAGAAGTGGTCTGACAACATAATTGTGACCATACATACGTGTCAGAACCAGGTAGGCTATTTGGGCTTCAGCACACAGGCTTCAGGTTAAAGGATGGCTTTTTATGTTAAATATCTTATAAAAACAAGTCACTTTGCAATATGTGTCCATTAACAGAGTTCTACCTATACCTAGATATCCCCACTTGTATGGGCAGCATCAGCTCCTCAGGTCGCTATAGCTACAGACCTGTTTGATCTCTCCTGATAGGCTGCCAGCACTGGTTGCTATAGCTACAGATCTGGCTTCTATGGCAGCCTAGTGGAAGCCAGTAAACACGCCCCTGAATTCAAAATGTATTCAAGAAAACAGGACTGAGGTGAGATGAATCAATGCACTGAGACAACCCTTTTAAGGGTATGTTCACACAGCATATTTTGAAGGGTACATGCATGTACCAACATAATCTTCCAAATCTGCTTAAATAGAGGGGTTTTTGAAGTATGTTATCAAGAGTGTGGGGCGTATTATGCGGCAAAAATATGCTCCACTATTGGTTCTATGGGGCTTTTACTCACAGACGTTTCAAGAATTGACGAGGCACATAAAGGGGTTGTCTCACTACATTGATTCATCTGACCTCAGTCCTGTGTTCTTGGTTTCATTTTGAATTCAGAGACGTGTTTAATGGCTTCTACTAGGCTGCAGTAGAAGCCAGGTCTGTAGCTATAGCGACCAGTGCTGGCAACCTATCATGAGAGATTGAACAGGTCTGTAGCTATAGTGACCTGAGGAGCTGATGCAGCCCATACAAGGGGGTATATCTCAGAACAGGTAGGACACTGTTAATGGACACATATTGCAAAGTAACTTGTTTTGCAAGATCTTTAACATAAAAAGCAATCATTGTAGTGAGACAACCCCTTTAAATGTACACAAGTAAGGGAGGCAGAATACACAACGTGTGACTGATAGAACATATGTTCTATTAGAATCAATGTAAAAGCACCAACTACTACTAAAACGGTATAATAAACACAAGGTGAATTTTATTGACATACACATATAAAGACATAACACAAAAAGCAGTGCTGGAATACTGAAGGCACTACCACACGGTAAGTGGCCCAATAGAAGACAGAGTAAGCATAGTACCACACTCAATAAGAGAAAATCAGATGCAAGTAATACAACCCCAACATCAATTCATATAGATAATACATAAAATATTGAGATACTGACATTGTACTATGCACAATCATCAAATAAATAAAAGGGGGAAAAAATTCCCCCAAAAAAACCCCAAAATTTTTTCCCCAAAA
>JAODAL010036277.1:0-41890 GCA_025379985.1 Phyllomedusa bahiana
ACTTTATTCCCGGGTGGCCTTAATCGCGAATGCTTTACATATTTTCATATTACTTTGTTTCCTTTTGTTTTCTTTCATGTTTTTTTCCACTGTGTTTTATATTATCGTCAACCACTATATTATTTCCCATTCTTTATTTTACAAACCTACACCCTTGTCCGAAATAAACATTATTGTTCATGTTTTTTATAATATTATACTAATGAAATATTATTTTTTAGCCTATTTTTTCTATTTATGTTTTCATTGTTTCACATTTACAGACTCCTGACTTCTCCCTTGGCGACTCTGGGTGAATCACAACTTCCATATACTTTTTTTTATATCTCCATACTTATTTCCGCTTTTCTTTAAAAATATTATGTTTCTTTTTTTTTTCTCCCTCTATTGTACCCTCTATCATATTTTATACTCTCCCTTCTTCCTCCCCTCGCTTTTTTTTCTGTTTACTCCCTATTTGCCACACTATTTTATCAGTTTTTTTTTCCCGCCTTTTTTTTTTTCTAAAACGCTATCCGCGCTTCGCGCATGGGCCCGGTTTTTTCCCTTGCCAGTACGGGTACTTCCCGAAAACTGCGCACCGCCGGCATAGCTCCTCGTATTTCCAAATTTCATCCACGGAAGTTAAACCCCCTACATCTTTTAAGGCCGCTTCGCCGCCTTAGTATGGACCGCGTGTTCATAACCCCCACCATAGTGGGTTTTGCCTTAAACCTCGGAAACCAAATCCCCCCCTTTTGTTTCTTTACCATATTTTTTATTTTTTACTAATTCATAGATCGCCCTCTTGTTTTCCCCAGCCCCATCTTAGGCCCCCACTCATTTTTACCCCCATTTTTCCAATATATTGGGAAGTTTTTACCCCAAACTATACATCTGAACCCCTTTTCTCATTTAATTACTTTACACACTTCTTCTAGGCTTCTTATACCCTTTAATAACCCCCATATCAATCATTCTTTTTTATTCAACCCTCTCTTTTTGGGAAGCCCTTTCACATACACCCTTATTTCTTTTATTTCCTTATATCTCTCTTTCCTGGCAGATATCGGTCCCCCCCGTTATTTCCCTATCTCTCTCTTGAATTTTTTTCCCACACATCTTTTTTATTATTTTTCCCCCCCTCCTTTTCCTCCTTTTTTCTTTATTCTTTCCCCTTTGATTTTCTCTTGTCCTTTACTAGACATTCCTTTTTCTTTCTACTGTTACGTTCTGTCTACTCGCCAGTTTTTTATCTCATCTGACTATTCTTTTTCTTTTTTTGTGACACGCATGATTAAGGGGTTTTGCATATACCAAAAAGTCGCGTTAGTGTTAGCGATTGCGTTGCTATCGAGATCGACATATCCCATAGTCGGGGGCCCCTACGATAAGGTTTTTAAAAGTGGCATCGATTATGCGTGAGACCATTAAAGTCATGGGAGACAACAACACCTTAATTATTCACCCAAACAACTCGGAAAACTGAAATTAAATCCCCCAAAAAATCAAATGGATACATGTACATCTTAGGCAACACACTTAGGTTATAAAAGTCACAGAAAAACATGTCACAGACCATTTACTATCCCTGTCTTGTACACAGCCTAGACCCTTATAAACCTTCATCAACCCACAAATTAAAAAGTGCCAGAAGGCAGTAAGAAATGAAACCATCATGTTTAGCTTGAACTGACATTGAATATCCTGTCCTGGAACGCAGCATTAGCCCCAAACCTGCATGACCCCAACATTTAAAAAGTTGCCGGAAAAAGGAGTCTTACAAACCACCATTTTAGTTTTCACATGGACATTGACTGATACCTTCCCTGGCCACAGCATGTAGCCCCAAACCAGCATGACCCCACATTTAAAAAGTGCCGGAAGAAAGGAAGTCTTTCAACCACCAATTTAAGTTTCACTGGACATATCGCGTAAACCTGACTGTCCTGGGCCACAGCATAGCCCCAAACCTGCATGTGACCCCCCACATTTTAAAAAGTGCCGGAAAAAGGAGTCTTTCAACCACCATATTAGTTTTCACCTGGACATTGACTATACACCTATCCTGGGCCACAGCATGAGCCCCAAACCTGCATTACCCCCACATTTAAAAAGTGCCGGAAAAAGGAGTCTTTCAACCACCATTTTAGTTTCACTGGACATTGACTATACCTGTCCTGGGCCGCAGCATGAGCCCCAAACCTGCATGACCCCCACATTTAAAATGTGCCGGAAAAAGAGTCTTTTCAACCACCATTTTAGTGTTCACTGGACATTGACTATACCTGTCCTGGGCCACAGCATGAGCCCCAAACCTGCATGACCCCCACATTAAAAATGTGCCTGAAATAGCATACTAAAAACCACCATATAAGTATAACTGGACATTGACTATACCTGTCCTTGGCCACAGCATGAGCCCCAAACCTGCATGACCCCCACATTTAAAAAGTGCCGGAAAAAGGAGTCTTTCAACCACCATTTTAGTTTCACTGGACATTGACTATACCTGTCCTGGGCCACAGCATGAGCCCCCAAACCTGCATGACCCCCACATTTAAAAAGTGCCGGAAAAAGGAGTCTTTCAACCACCATTTTAGTTTCACTGGACATTGACTATACTGTCCTGGACCACAGCATGACCCCCAAACCTCATGACCCCCACATTTAAAAATTGCCGAAAAAGGAGTCTTTCAACCACCCATTTTATTTCCACTGGTCATTGGACTATACCGGTCCTGGGCCACAGCATGACCCAGGCCGGAGTTACATGTGCGTTGCGGTGAAAAGCCGAGGCCTGGCGTACCGTCATCTATTAACACGCAGTTAAAATGCCCTGATTACCAGCAACGTAAAACTGTCCGTGCTGAAGCCAGAGTGCGAAGCGGAAGTGAGAAAACTCCAGCCTCCTCTATACACAGTCAATACGGGGAGCGCATGCCCCTCCTATGATTGTGGACCAATTAGGCTTCAACTGGGAAATACTGTGTTAACGCTCCTGTATACACCCAGGTGCCCTTTAATCTTGGCATTACTTTCTTTCTCATTGTACTCAACGTGCTGAGAAATGGTCCTCGTACTTGTTCTCTTCCGTGCTCCAATACTCCATTCTCTAATAACCTACATCTGGCAAGTTTTCCTTACTCCCGTTACAATTACATGAGGAAATTTGTTTTAACAGTCTATTTTGTACATGCAAGGTTTTTAGTACTTAACTCTAGAAAACACAGTTATTAAATAGGATGGAATCCCACCATGTTCTTTGTTCTCTTTTTTTCATTGTGATTAAATGGCGGTTGTCTCAATACAGTTCGATTGAATAGCTTCTTAAAGATCTGCAAAAACAAGTCATTTTGCAATATGTGTCCATTAATCAGTGCGTCCTAACCTATTCCTGTTTTGACAGCACCATCACCTTGAGCCACTCTTGACAATTGTGAAGTACAAATTACTGTTAGAAACAACATTTTTTAAGAATAAGGACCTTATATAGCTGCATGTCACAGGCCAAAATTGCCTCCCAACAATTCAAAGCATACCCTGAGGCCTACTTTGGTCAATTGGAAAGAACTATGTCTAGTTAAAACAACTTTTTTAGAATTGGACCTGTAGTCCTGCATGTCACAGCAAAATGCCCCCAAAATTCAAAGCATTACCCTTGACAACTTTTGACTCAATTGTGAAGAACAAATGTCTGTTGAAAACAACATTTTTATATAGACCTGAACATATTGCTGCACTTGTCAAAGGCAGCATGACCCTAAAAATTTTATAAAAATGACTTCTCATCCACTGGTTAAAAATTGTAGGGAAAATGCCAACTTTGAAGCCTCATTTTCTGTTACAAAGGACCATGATTATTGCTGTATCTCACAGCTCCATGACACCAAAAAAATATAATATGACTTTCTCAGCCACTATTAAAAATTGTGAGGGAGACATCCACTTAAAGCCACATTTCTGTGTCAAAAGACCAGAGTATTCTAAATCTCACAGCAACAATGAAGCCTCAAAGCCATGGACAATGCGAAAACTTCTTAAGATAAATGAGTAAATGAATACTGTTGTCATGAAACCTTCGTCTGTACATCTCCGCCAGATATCTAATGGATGCACAAAACCACAAATGAACTGTTGGAGAAACAATAATAAAAATTGCAGTAAGAAATGATCATTTTAAAAATAAGTTTCAAGATGACCATTCCGTTAGAAAAGGAATGTGAAGTAACTGGCAACTTAATCGGATGGACCTCGGCATAATGGGGCAACAACATCAGCAAGATCCCAGCCTGATTCATCTGATGAAAGATCAAAACGATCCACATTATCTTGGAAAGCCGGATGCTTTGTCTGTTAATGACTCCTCCAGCTGGCTGAAGGTCCGCTCCAGATATGACCTGGCTGCTGGGCAGCACAACACCTCTATGGCTGTTACGACCAGCTCGGCCATTCTCCATTTTGGATACCAGAAGTCTATTGGTCCGGGACACATCAAAAAAATCGTGTTAGACGCAATATCTGCAACCAAAGACGTAAGCTATCTCTGTTGTTGGATGTGTGCCCACATTGCATTATTGCGGAGAGGGGTAAAACAAAGATTGCCAAGGTCACACATTAGCTTCTGCCACCTGCTTGCTCGTGCCGCTACCCTACTTGGCACTCTACTGCTGCACGTCGCTGTGATTTAGCGTCGTCCACGTGACATTGGGGAACTGATAGCAAGACGAAACAGATGTCTCCATTGATCAACATCAGCAAGTCTCCATTTCCTGCATTTACTCTCTATTGTGTGGGTGGTGAAAAAAGTGCTTTTTGTTTTGTACCGGGACCAGGAGTGGTGGTCCACCCTTAACTGTTGTCATTTTGATGGCCTTAATGCGAGGATCATGTTGAGAAATGAGCATCAAGCACTCATGTGAGAGATGGAGCCGTGATTTCCACAAGCCTCCTTGCGGGCACTAGCAAAACGATCTTCTCATCTTCCTCCTCCGCCTCAAAGGTCGCGCCAACCCTTTCCAAGGGCATGACTCGGTAACATCGTGACTAGAATACCTCATCCTCCTCCACCGCTGCCTCCGGCACAGCTTCAACACTGCCCTGACTTGCCTGAGATGATGCCACCCTGAGAGCTGAAGCGCCACCTTGCACAAGCTCTGGACCCGAACCACGTGCCTAAACTGAAGAACCGGATGAAATTGTGAAACTGTCGGCCATAGTGATTTGACGAGAAAAGGCTTTCGATGTGTCCGCATCTGATCCTTCTCCTCCACCGTCGCTGCTGGACCTGTTTTGTTTCGAAGTGTCCAACGATCCATCTCCAGAACTAAGATCACCACCAATGCTCATGCTGACAAGCATTGTCCGCACAGACCATTTTGGTGCTTCTTCAAAACTGCAAGGATTGCAGACTCTTTCACCAGCCTCCACCTCGTGTTCACACGCCCGAGTCCGTAGCCGCTGCTTGTTCAGCATGTTACACTTCGTACTGCTTAATGGCATGCGCTGCTGCCACAAACGCTGGAGCATGTGAGATGGAATTCCAGCGTGTTGCCACTCAACAATTGAGAGCCGGTTGACGGGGAGGTCGAGCTGACGCTGCAACGCAGCCAGCGAGACAAGCAGTGGCGAACGGCGAAGTGCGAACTCAGACCTCAGCCTTCTTCACGAAGGCAGTCCAACCCGGGTACCTTAGAAATTTCTGGACGACAAGGTCAGACTGGTGCCAGCAAGGGATGTGCTCCAGCCTACCCGCGACTTAATGGCGGCCCAGCAGATTTCGCCGTTATCGCACACCACCTTGCCTGGCACAAGTTACTTGTCCAACCAGCCAGCGCTCGGTTCTCGATGCTCCTAGAAGCCGTGTCCACAGCTCCTGACCTGTGGTGGGGACGGTCCTCCAAGCAAGATTTAATAGTCTCAACAACGCCTGAAGGTCTCTGGCACGTGATGCCACCAAGACCTTGGGGGAAAGAGCCCCACCATCCCTGCTTTTTGAATAGCGTGCGCCGAGCCTGAAGCCACCGTCACCCCAAGACATCCACCCAGCACACCATAGCTGTCTCACAGAGATATAGCGGCCTTGCCGTGCTTACTTGTCCATGGGCGGTGGTGTAATGACTTTTCGGACACATATGCAACTACGACGCTTGAAATTTTAGATGACACGTGGCTGGCCAGGCAGGGACGGCTTTTCTGCAAAGTAAAAAAAATGCCTGCTCGGCATCTGGTAATTTGGGGCAGGCTAGCCATGCGCGGAACCATCTGTGTCCCACCAACGAAAAGGCAACCTTTCCAAGGCAAAACTGGCAATGCCCGACGTTCAGGCTTTTGTGGCTTGAGGGATGTTTGTGTTAAAGTGTTTCTTCTGCTCCCAACCTGGAAGACAGAATGCTTGGCAGCTAACTGGCCGCTGTACGGTGCATCTCAAACTTGGCGAGGAAAGGAGTAATGGTCTCTGGTGGAAGGCTGGTGTAATCGGGCGCGGTGAGTCTAAGCGGAGCTGGATCCTGACATCACTCTGAAACATGGTCACTGAGAACGCTTGTGGTGGCGGAGGAGGAGGAGGCGGAGACAGAGGGTGTTGACAGTGTTGGAGGCTCGCGCGTCTGGCCCTTATTTGGCCAAGTTTCCCCTCCATATAACTCATCATTCCGCTGCATGTGACGTAACATGTTGTGAGGTTACCACTTAATGTTCTTGCCTCTACTTAATGCGTTTACGTCCGGCAAAGGCGGCATATGACATCGCGTGAAATCAGAGGCTTGCTCAAAGAAGCCCAGGCTGAAGTCCTGGACCTTTTTGAACGCGATAATCGAGGAGCGGGTTTGCGCTGACCGTGGCTGGCGGAATCATATCAGCGGACTTCTCACCGCCCCCTCCCTTTTTGTGCGGACCCGTATTGACACTACCCCATCTCCTTCCTCCTCGTCCACTGATGAAGCGCTCGCAAGCCATCACTGCGGAAAAGACCAGATGGTTTTCCGCAATGGTCTCATCATCATCATCATCAACACGAGGAGACCTTGGTCGTACCAGACTTTCCTGCATCCAGAAGCTGCGGCTACAAGCAAGGGGCACGCAAGTCGTTGGCCGGACCGACGGATTTTTCGCCGCTTGACCGTTTTCCTTCACCTCCTCTGATGGCATCAGTAAACAGGCAGTCAGACAAATAAATCATCTCTTGATCTTTAACTTGCCCTTCCTGACCCCAACCCATTTTGTCATCAAAGAGGTCTTCAGACGATGGATTATCCACAGTGGTGGTACACGAGTTTGACATTTGGCTGCTTCATGTTGTGAATGACAGGAGCTGATATCTGATGACACATTTGTGCCGTGACTGCGAACGAGGAGAAAGACTGCTAGATCAGTTGCATTAACCACTGAAGGACAAGACTGCGACGTATGTTTGTTACTTAATTAACATGGCCCTGACCCAGCGATGACAGGCCGACGGTCCTGCAACTGACAATCCGCTGCATCGTGTGTCGCCAGCACTGGAAGAGCACCTTCTCTCGTACCTCTACCCTCAATGGTGCTACCCCCCTCTTTTGCTCGCTTACCACCTGCATTTCGCCCCATGTTCAGAAATAAATAAAAATTTGAGAAGGTATGGATAGTTTGGAAATCCTCCTTATTAAAAGACGGCAAATCACAGCTATTCTCAAATACTCTCAGCTAATCAAATCGCTCTCGACTTGCTGATTCAAATTAACTCATGGCTATCACAAATCTTGGACTGGGCAAAAGGTCCAAAAAACACTATTTGTATCTGTATGGCTAGAATAAACTATTTTTTGCACCTTCAATTCACCGTGTGAATATAAATTGCATTTTAAATATACGTAGATGCTGCGTCAATGAACAGTGCTAGGGTGAGCGCAAAAAGCAAAAAACACGTAACTGTTATGTTTTGATATAATAAAACGTGTATTTTTTGCACCATTTCAATACACCTGGTGAATATAGAATTGCCTAAATTAAGATTACGTAGATGCTGCGTAAAAATAACATGCTGGGTGCCAAAATTCAAAAAACACGTAAACTGTATGTTGATATAATAAACAGTATTTTTGCACTTTCAATTCACCTGTGTGAATAAAGAATTGCTGTTTTAAGATTTGCCGTAATGCTGCGTCAATGAACATGCAGGGTGCCAAAAGTCAAAAAACACGTAACTGTCATCTTTTAATAATAATAAACTGTATTTTTGCACCTTTCAAATTCACCTGTGGTGATATAGATTGCTATTTTAAGATTTACGTAGATGCCTAGCGTCAATGAACATGCTGAGTGCGCAAAAGCTCAAAAAACACGTAACTTTATGTTATTGATATAATAAACTGTTATTTTTTTTTCACCTTTCAATTCACCTGTGGTGAATATAGAATATGCAATTCTAAGATTTACGTAGATGCTCGCGTCAATGAAACTTTGCTGATCGCAAAATCAAAAACACATAACTGTTATGTTTTGATATAATAAACTGTATTTTTTTTGCACCTGTTCAATTCACCTGTGTAAATATAGAATTTGCTAGTTTTAAAGATTTACTAGATGCTGCGTCAATGAACAGTGCTGAGGGCGCAAAAGTCAAAAAACACGTAACTTGTTAGTTTTTGATATAATAAACTGTATTATTTTGCACCTTTCGAATTCACCGTGGTGAATTAAGAATAGCTATTTTAAGATTTACGTTAGAACTGCTCAATGAACAGTGCTGGGTGCGCAAAAGTCAAAAAACACCTATATGTTATGTTTTGATATAATAAACTGTATTTTTTGCACCTTTTCAATTCACCTGAGTGATAAAATTGCTTGTTTTAAGATTACTAGATGCTGCGTCAATTAACAGTGCTGTGTGCGCAAAAGTCAAAAAACACTAACTGTTTATGTTGATATAATTAACTGTAATTTTTTGCACCTTTCAATTCACCTTGTGGTGAATAGTAGAATTGCTGTTTAAAGATTTACGTAATGCTCGTCAATGAACAGTGCTGGGTGCGCAAAAGTCAAAAACACGTAACTCTTTTATGTTTTGATATAATAAACTGATATTTTTTGCACCTTTCAATCACCTGTTGAAACCTATGAGAATTGCTGTTAAGATTTACGAAGATGGCGCGTCAATACAGGCTGAGTGCGCAAAAGTCAAAAAAAACACGTAACTGTAATTTTTGATATAATAAACGTATTTTTTTTGCAACCTTTCATATTCACCTGTGGTGAATATAGAATTGGCTGTTTTAAGATTTCCTTAGAGCTTGCTCAATGAACATGCTGAGTGCGCAAAAGTCAAAAAACACGTACTGTTATGTTTTGATAAATAAAACTGTATTTTTTGCACGTTTTTTTTTTTTTTTTTTTTTTTTTTTTTTTTTTTTTTATTTTTTTTTTTCGTTTTTTTTTTTTTTTACTGTTTCCTTTTGTTTAATCTGTTTTTTTTTTTTTTTTGTTTTTATTTTGTTTATTTTACTCTTTTTTTTTGTTTTTTTGGGGCGTTGGGTTGTGTTTATCTTTTTTTTTTTATTTTTTTTTTACTTTTGTTTTTTTCACAATCACCTGTGTGAATTTAGAATTCTGTTTTAAGATGTACGTAGATGCCGCTCAATAACAGGCTGAGTGCGCAAAGTCAAAAAACACAACTGTTATGTTCTTGAATATAAACTTATTTTTTGGCAACTTTCATTCACCTGGTGAATATAGAATTGCTGTTTTAAGATTTACTAGATCTGCGTCAATGAACATCTGGTGCGCAAAATAAAAAAACACGGTAACTTTATGTTTGATATAATAAACTGTATTTTTGCACCTTTCAATTCACCTTGGTGAATATAGAATTCTGTTTTATAGATTTACGTAGATGCTGCGTCAATGAACATGCTGTTTCCAAAGTCAAAAAACACTAACTTATGTTTTTTTGATGATAATAACTGTATTTTTTGCACCTTTCAATTCTCTGTGGTAATATAGACAGTGCTGGACTTAAGATTTACGTAGATGCTGCTCAATGACAGTGTCAGAGTGTGCAAAGAACAAAAACACAAACTGGTGATGTTTTTGTAGATACACGGTAATTTTTTGGCAACAAACCAACCTGTGCTGACTACAAAATGCTGTTTGTAAATTTTAATGCAAGGTGGATATATCAACAGTCACAGGTGTAATGGTAAAATGAACACCTATCTGAAATGTATACTGGATAATAAAGGGAGTGGAGTTTTGCAGCTAACAAAGAGAGACCTGCAGTACTAAAATATTGTTTGTCCAATAAAAGTTCAGCTACCCAATATCCAGGAAATATTTCAATAGCAAACTGTTAATAATAAAGATATTCCACTACAATGGTCTACACTAAGCTTGTGAACCTTTATCCACGCGTTCTTTAAAAGATAAGAGCTGTCTGTGATTCGCCACCGCGGCCCCCCCCCCACCCCCCCGCTCCCACCGCCGTTAATTAACAGTCTGGTAGATTCTCTTAAAATTCTCTAGCTAACTACAATAAAATGTTCAAATCCCTAATGTAACTAAATTGGAAGGATCACAGCTAATGTAGAGGTTCTCGTAGCAGAAATAGCTAATTTCGCGAGCTGTTTGGCCAAGGAGAACGCACGAGGTTCCTATCCCCATGAACGCTGAGAGACACTGAGACTGAAACACGGAAACGCTGTTCTATGTAAAACGAGTCATGTGATTTTTCCATCCACATCGCAACCATAACACATCCAGTCATACGTCCACACACACATCATCACCCTGCTCTATTCTGTAAACTGATTTGGCTGGCCGCCAAAATTAACAGGGACGCCGAAAAAGAGGCGCGATCTTAATAATGAGGCACAGATTTAACCTTAATTATCGCATGTCTGAAATTTAGATCACCATAAAAACGTGCCGATTTCAACTTTGTCGATAAAAATCGCGCAACACTACTTTGAGGACAGATACATTGGTCTGCTAGAATCAAAAAGTCCAAGACTTCTCTGTCCCACAGATGATACAGAGCAGAGCGTTGGGAATGTGTCATATCACTAATGCTTCCATACGTAACATGCAAATTATAAACATGTCTCCTTAGCAACCACCAATTAACCATTCAGTTAGTGATAAAATAGTCCATGTATTAAAAGAGTTCTATGCATGAAATTTACTGTGATTAAACTTCAGATTCATGTCCGAAACGGAAGGTGTCTCATTTCTCGAGCTCTGCGCCGGCAGCAAAATAATACTAATATAATCTGATATCCATTTAATTAGGATCAGGAGTGGAACAAAAGATAGATTCCACATCTGATTTAATCATTCTTGACATCCTGATGGTGGTTCTGGAGTGTTTTTATGAAATCTGTCTCAATAAGAATCTATGCTTCAAACCGATTCTGTTTTAAATAATTATGCCCCTCCCTTACCTGCTGACTGAATGACAGTGGCAGTGTCACTGGAGATGGCTTTTAAGGCCTGCTTTTCCTGTAGGCATAGATTATTATTAGTTTTGACTGGTCTGGTAAATCCTCAAAACTCATTAGTCACCAATGAAAAAAAAATCTCACTGGCAGGGTCTTTGAGATGGGCAAGTAGAAGTATGATTTGGGGTACACATCTACAGTGATTGGAGCTGGGCCAGAGGTTGGTATTGACGGAATGGACTCTGATAATGATTAATAACTTGTTTGTTGATTTCTCGTAAAATGTTGGTGATGTTATTTGCGTGCACAAAAAACTAAAGTTATAACATCTACAAATAACTGAAAAGCATCTGGTGACCCCCCCACCCCCCCCCCCGTTGAGCAAAAAGAAGCCCTAGATATAAGCATTTCATGCTCATTGAGCACATAACTGGAAGAGTTCAATAGTTTTACAGTTTTTACGGCTGGAGTGTGACCTGTCTCAAGCTTTTCTTGCCTCTGGGTCTATTTTTATTTTTGATGATAGCTTGTGTGTCAGAGTAAAGAACTGTTTTATGGCTTTTGGAGCTGTAAGTAATAAGTAGCAAGATTGTTGTAGCTTCCTGTGAAGGTTTCACGTACCAACTCTCTGTGTAGGATAATTGTGGGTACTGGGGGCATTGTAAGCTGAGAAGGCCTAAAAACGAACCAGTAGAAGTTATTCTTGTGGTGACACTGTGACCAGTAGCATGAAGATCTGCCAATCTCTAGAATAAAAATTAAATGGGGGCATCATTTATCCAATTACATGGGGATACTGCCAATTTGTTGGGATATAGCTCCATCATCTCTACCTCCCTAATGATATGTCTCTACATACCTGTCTAATTGTATAGTTCCATATGTCAAAATAGCTCCTCAGGGGCAAAGGACTCTTAAAGGCACTGTGTCTGTCATAAAGGTCATGATCTCATAGCTAAAGTCCAAGGTACATATTATTCATAAATAATTTTAAAGTACCTGGAACTGCAGTAGTTCAAGGTATGTGTAGATCATTTACAACTTACTGCCCTGTCACTTGAGCACATCTTAGTACCCCATGTTCTCAGATTCAATATCAGTGATATGTTATGTCCGGGATGAACTACACCGTAGCTGTGGTTACTTCTGCCACAGCCGGCACAACTGTACACGCACAAAAGTGAAGTTTTTCTGCACCATTTTCCACCGTATATATGAGCAATCCTGTGGTATAATTCAGGGGCCTCAATAAATCATATGTAGTTTTATAGTCTGGGGCTCAATGAGAAACTTGGTTCTGCCCTACAAATGTAACACCATTTATGTAACACTTTTTCTCCTATGTAACTGATGTACTGTTAATTCCATGCCTGCATCCTGGGAAGACTGTTACTTCTATAGTTCTACCCCAATAATATTATAGACTTATAGTTCTGTTTCCATTGAATAGTTTCCATTTTACATATGCATTAGTGTTCACTGAATGGTTCAAGTTGTCCTATATTCATGGGGCCTCTCAGCCACATTGAACGTGCCTGGAGTTGGGCGGCATTTGTCATCTGGTACTGCAGTGAATTGTTTACAATGAAGCAGTGGTCAGTGTGTGATATAGCCATAGGTTGTCCACTTCTTTGCCTTTCTGTGACTGAATTATCTCTTTTTCTGTACCAACCTGCTAATGACACTCTGTGACACACTAAGCTCAGTGGCCATTTCAGTCTGAGAACATCCTGCTTGAAGCCTCGCAATGGCGACATACTTTTGAACAATTGTAAGTTGTTGTCTTGGTCTCATGATGACAAAATGGGAACAGCATGATGAGGACGACTGTTTAAATCCCAGATGAAATTGATCCTCTAAAATTATTGGGGGATTCAGGGATCAAACACCTGTTGGGAATTTTGCCATTTAGCTCCTTGTTAGAGATCAGCAAGTACTTCAATATTGAACAGTTTGACATGTGCATTCTAAAGTTAAGAGACGGTCTAATTTTGTTAATTCAAAAAATAATTAAAAAAAATTTCATCCTGAAATTTCAAACCAATATATGTATAATTTTACTACTTTTAAACAAAAGAACCTTTTTTCTTTAAAAATTCTTCTGCATCGCTTTTTACTGTTAATTAATAACCGTTTAAGTTTTCTGTTGTTGAAGCTGTGATATGGAATAATTTTTTTAGAGTGAGCTGTATTTCAATTGGTACCAATTTTTTGGATATGTTTACCTTTTCAATTAATTTTTATTCTGGGAGGTCGGATGAGCAAAAAAAAAACCATATTTCTGGCATTAGGTTATTATTTTTTTATGTTATTTACCCAGTGGATGATTAATATGTTAATGTATTAGTTCAAACTTTTTTGAACTCTGAAACTGAAATTATGTTCATCGTAAATTTTTTTATATAGAAATATATTATACTTAGTATATACATATATTAATATATAATTTTTATAATATTCTATATTTTTTTACATTTTTTTGAAATCTTTATCTCCTTCTAGGAAACTTGGACATGTGATTGATTGATTGATTGATTGATTGTTTGATTGGTTGTTACAATGTACTGAAATAGTTATGCACTGCAGTATATGGTCACTTTTGTGAGCCTCTATTAAACCCTACTTCTGGCAGGATGTAATAGCAGCCAGTCATGGCAGACCTGGGGGACTTTTTTTAGTCCTCGATCTGCCATGACAATTGAATAGCACCCCACAATCACATCCCAAGTGGGTGATCAGATGTTCAAAATATGATGTCACACCAATCTCTAACAGCTTGCATGCTGCAATGGTAATCATCCTGGTATCTAAATTTTATAATGGTTGGGATTCAGGTTATCTGTAATCCTGACCACTGAAGGCAAATGCTGCCTGTAAAAATTAGCTAGAAGCCACTATGTATGGAGTGGGCTCAGTGTTTGAGCCCGCTCCATACACATTTAATGACATTTAAATGGACATATTTCAACTGTACGATGAAGCTATGTAATACCCTGATGTCTTAGTTTGTCGTATATTGTTAAGGACTGAATATTTTAAAACATAATTTTTCATATTTAAATGTTTTAGATCCTCTCCTTTTAATATTAGACAAGAATAACCAAAGTAAATACAAAATAAAATTTAAATGATTATGTAATTTCTTGAAGAAAAAACGCTTTTCAGTCCTAACTGCTCTTGTGTGACAAAGTAATTCCCCCTTTGTCATGATGCACACTGCAGTACCCGCTCCGGAATGTGGACTCACTGGTGTTCTTCATAGCCTTAGCTCTCACCTGTCACTCACCTCTCCATGCTACTGCTCTGCTCCCATCCTCTACTCCTTCCCTACAGTGAGCATGTGCTGGGTCCTTAAGATTTAAAAGGCCAGCGCACCACTGACAACCAATCATCTGCCACATCCTTCTTTATAATGACACTTCCTCCTGCACTCAGTGCCAGTTTGTTAGTGTTCCCTGAATGCGTTTGTGCCTAATACCCTGTTGTTTGCGTTCCAGGTTTTAACCAATGCTACCACACTTGACTACTCTCTATCTGCCGCCTGCCCTGACCTCTTTGCCTGTGACCCAGTTACACCTCTGCCTTCTCCCTTTGTACCTTGCTGGAACTTCAGCTGTCAGCCCCCTGCAGCCAAGTCCCTGGCTTGCGCTGGGCTTTGGTGAATACTTGGGGCTCCTTAGTCATCTCTTGGGGTGACCAGCGGATCTACCACTTGCTGCTTAACACCCCTTAGTTACTAAATCAACCAATTGTTCAAATCTAAAGATCTAAAGATCCCCAGTTACAAACTGGGCCCTTGCTTCTTAGGACCATTTGAGGTGCTGAAGAAGATAAACCCAGTGGACTATAAACTCCAGCACAATCTCCTTCCATGTCCCAAACTCCTTCCATGTTGAAACCACTCATCCAGAATCGCTTCTTGCGGAAGGTCGCCTCCCCTGAACCTGAAGATGATACCACTGACGTCTGTACCATAAAAGAGCTTCTGGCCATGAAGACGATCGAGTGAAGTGGTTTTTCCTTATTGACTGGAAGGGGTTTGGGCCAGAAGAAAGATCCTGGGAGCCAGAAGACGATATCCTGGACCGTAATTTACGCCGGAGGTTCCTCCAGACCAAAAAGTGGGGGAGGCCAAATGGTGGGGGTATTATTACGGATGCTCCTGCGACCCTAACTGAAGATATACCCATACCCCAGCTGTGAGAGGCGCCGCGACCCGAATGCCAGCCTGCAGGCACACTCGCAGCTCCATTCTGGCATGCGGCTACTCACCTGTCCTCATTCCCAACATCTCTGCTTGCTGATGCGCACACGCCCTAGGGAGCAGGGACGTGCGCACCGGCAAGCAGAAACATCGGGAACAAGGACAGGTAAGTAGCTGAATGTCAGGACAGAGCTGTGAGTGCACTCGCGGCTCTGTGAAATTTAAAGGGTGATTGGTGATCACCAAACCCTGACCCTATTTAACCCTGCCCCTTCCTGATGCTCCTTGCCAGATCGATAGTTCCTTGTACTCTAGAGAGAAAGCATTTCCTTGTGCTCCATTACAATACTGTGTACCGTACCTATTACCTCCATCCCTCAACCACGAACCTTAGCCACCTGTCCTGACCGTCCTGCCTGTTCCGACTTCAAACCAGCCTAGTAATTCTGTTCCACTTCTCGCCCACCACTGCAAGAATGTCGCCCCCGGGGGGCAACTTTCCAGCAGCCCCTTAGACTTCACTCTCTGTTGTGCTTACACCATTGCCTGCAGTGGTACAGGGGATCCACTACTCCAGCCGTTATAACCTCAAAGTTTTTGGCAAAATATTCTTTGGACTGCGTGAGTCTTTTGAAAGACTTGGGCCCCTTTAGATATGGGGTAAAGCTAACACCACATTCCACCCTATGAAAATCATACCAACAGTAAAACATGGTGGTAGTATGATGGCCAGAGAGCGCTTTGCTTCTGCAGGACATGGGCAACATGTCATAATTGATGGAACCATGAATTTTGCTCTTTATCATAAAATCCTGAAAAGGTATAACCGCTCAAGAAAAGTTAGGTTATGCAGCACGACTAGGTTTTGGAGTGGCCTTGTCAAATACCTGACTTATTTCCAATTGTTCATGCTCAGCCAAATTTAAACATTTTTTAAGATGTCTCCACTTCCTCG
This sequence comes from Phyllomedusa bahiana, assembly GCA_025379985.1. NCBI lineage: Eukaryota > Metazoa > Chordata > Amphibia > Anura > Hylidae > Phyllomedusa > Phyllomedusa bahiana. The sequence continues at coordinate 16,547 of JAODAL010036277.1, forward strand.
ATGTAAAAGATGCAGGTTAACGCAAATTGACTGGAGTTATTGCCATGGTGCAACTAGTTGTTGGGACATTCACAAATGGGAATAATCATTTAAAGCTACAATTATAATAATCTCTATTCATATAGTGTCAACATATTCCCCAGCACTTTACAATTTAGAGGGCATACAGGCAAAAAAAAGACAAACATTACACAGTAATAAGCTACTTAAAGATCAATCACAAGGTGTGATGGCCCTGCTCGCAAGAGCTTACAATCTATACAATCTTATATTTAATAAATTAGCAAAAATAAAATAACACATTTTTAGCCATGTAACATGTCATTGTCCTGCTGTAAGACCCAACCCTCAACAGGGAAGACAATCAGCATTGATGGGTGTATTTGATCTATCTGTAAGGTTGGAATTGTAACCAAATCAGTTGAGAGTGCCTTCCACATGGATGAGTGGGCCCAGTGAATACCATGAAAACATTCCTCAGACCATAATGCTGCTACTACCAGCTTGTATCCTTTCAGCAATGTGCTCCAGCAGGGTTTGTTCTCTAATTTTTCTTGCCTGTCACGCCAACATCCATCAGTTCAATGAAGCAGAAAACACAACACATCGGAGAAGACAACCCTTTGCCAATTCTGATACTATTGTGAAAATGATAGCCTTTTCTGCAGATGCAACTTTGTTAGTAGAAGTGCAGTGACCATCCATCTGTTTCCGTGCCCCTGAGCCTCAGGTTCAGATACCCAGTTTGTAGTCCCCTGGTTTATTTTGGTGTTGAGATTCTCCACTGTTGTGTGTCATACGTCAGTGGTATGGGGTGGTTGTTAGTTTCTATGTTTGTTATTAACAAAGGTGCCATTTATTCACTCTATACACTTCCACCACAACAGAATGAGAGCAGTTCACAAATTGTACAGTTTCAGAAATACTGCTTCTCTTGGTTCAAAAACCAATAATCATCCCTTTTTGCAACTTCAATAACTTTTACTGATGACAACAATAAGGGATATGTGTGCAGACAGCCTATCACACACCCTATATTTCAACCAAGCCAGCATAGAATATATGAAATGCGCACAATAATGTGTCCCCATTGTGAGTGTATGTATCAGTGGTTAGAACTGTTGCCTTGCACTGCTGGGGTCCTGGGTTCATCTGCAATGAATTTGTATGATCTCCCTGTGCTTGTGTGGGTTTTCTCTGGGTTCTCTGGTTTCCTCCACATTACAACAGACATGTAGGTAGGTTGATCTGGAATTTAGACTGTGAGCCCCAGTGGGGACAGGGAACAATGTCAATAATGACAATCTCTGTACAGCGCTGTGGAATATAAGGGTGCTATATAAATAATAAAATAAGTTAATATATATCTGCAACTGTAAAAATATTGTTTGAATATGCTACTTTTAAATGAGTCTGGAAACTCATTGATGCATCAGTAACACAGCTGCTGTTATGTCCCCACTTCATATCTTGATTGTTAGGATTTTTATATTTTTTTAAACCCTTTGTAGGTATTCATAGAAAATGTTTTATTAATTACCATATGTTTATTGATCCTTCTTTTATGTCACCCTCTTTTGTTCTTTCTTTGTAGAGGCAAAAGATCTTCCTGCATCATCATTTGCAAGTTATCTGGAATGTCAAAGGTGTTCTTTTGAAGTATGTTAAAAAGTATGTACCATCACGATTTTACATTTGGCATATTTACCGTAAGAGAGAAAAAAAATTAGGTACAGGAATAGTTATGTTACATATGAAATCAGCTTCAAATATTGCCAAAGGGAGCTAAATAAATCTGTTTTACACAAATAGTGAAATAATAAATAAATCATATAGAAAACTCATTCGTTTTTTTCAGGATTAGAAGAACAGCACCACACCTGTCCACAGGTTGTGCCCGGTATTGTAACCCAGCTCCATTAAAGTGAATAGAACTAAGAAACAATACAATGCAATTTGTGTAAAGGTGCAACAAGTTGGGTATGTGATGCAGACAACCCTTGCAATCAAATGTTGGAAAGATAATGGGCCCAGAATATACCACCTTGGTAATAATGTGACTCAGAAATATTTGGACAAAGTCTTTGTAATTGAACTTAAAGGAGTGTTTTCACCATGCTGTTTCACAGAGCCACAAGCAGCTTCAGACTCACACTTCCTAGGTTAGGCTGTGGGTGGCTCTATAGTTGTTTGCCATTTCAGCTCTGCTATTCCTAAATCATTCTCTTACAGTAACATCCTACCTCCCAACTTTTAGACATTGCAATGAGGAACACATCAGGCCACGCCCCTAACCACAAGCATGTAAACCAAATGATGCCCAGCTTCTTCCAGCAGACCAGTTGCAACACAACAGCAGCACTACTGGGTCTATAAATATGTATTCATGAAAAAAATCTGTAATATCAAAAAAAATCCATAAAATTAGCTGTGAGACAATGTTCTATGGATGATACCGCTAAAAATGGTCATATAGTGACCACATTATACAATTATACAAGGAGTAAATATCACCATAATGTTACTGACCAAATCAAGACCAATATTATCAATGATATACCGCCACATCATGACCCCATATTACCAACACAAAGTGACCGAATAATACCAGCATACTGTTCCTGAATATAAACCATTACACTACTACCAATATTCCCACCATACAGTGACCATATAGTAGTAGATGCCAGTTGTACTGAGGTACTCTGTAGACATTTATGTGATTGTTGTAAAGTTACATACAGTGATTCACAGGCGAAATCTTTTCTACATGGACTAGTTTGCTTTCCTTTTTCTTCTTGATTTGGTTCAGACCTCCATGACAACTTCTCCTGACCACGACTCATGTCTACAGAATTTACCACACAACTATCTATCTGTCATTGTACTGACCCAACCTCATGTCTATCACATGAGGGGGCTCAGTACAGTGACATACACATGAGGGGGTCCAGTACAATGTCAGACACATGAGGGGGATCAGTAAAGTGACAGGCACATAATGGGGGTCAGTGTAGTCACAAGCACATGAAAATGGTCAGTACAGTGTCAGCCACATGAGAGAGGGGGTCAAAACAGTGACAGGCACCTAAGGGGGATCAGTGCAGTGACAGGCACATGAGGGAGGAGGTCCATACAGTGACAGTCACATGAGGGGTGTCAGTGCAGTGAATGGCACATAACGGGGATCAGTACAGAGGACCAAAATAGGATTAATAAAATGATAGGCACATAAGGGGGTCATTGCAGTGACAGGCACATGAGGAGGGTCAGTACAGTGTCAGGAACATGAAGAGGGCCACTACAGTGACAAGCACATGAGGGGGGTCAGTGCAGTGACAGGTACATGAGGAGGGTCAGTGCAGTGACAGGCCCATGAGGAGGGTCAGTGCAGTGACAGGCACATGAGGAGGATCAGTGCAGTGACTGGCCCTTCAGGGACTCAGCGCAGTGACAGGAACATAAGGGGAGGTTAGTACAGTGTCAAGTTCAGTACAGTGTCAGAACCATGAAGGGCTCAGTACAATGACAGGGAGATTTAATGCAGCACCAGCCTCCTTTGACTCAGGACAGCAGTAGAACAGGGGCAGAACAAGTGTGAGTACTTTAACCCCTTCCCGACACTGGACGTATGCATACGTCCTAACGGGAAGTGCATTCCCACAAATGGACGTATGCATGCGTCCTGGCGATGCGCGGGTTTACAAGTGTGATCTCCGGCCGCGGGTGTTTAACCCCTTACCTTCGACAATCAATTAACATCGTCAGAGCTAAGTCGCAGGCGGGAGGAGTGAGCTCCTACTGCCTCCCCTTGGCACGCTGCCGCACGATGGTGCAGCAGCGATCTTCCACCAGACGGTCCGGGAAGTGAAAGTCACTTCCAGGGACGTCTGTGACGTCACCATGCCCACAATGCATTGTGGTCACCATGGCAACCAGTACGCAGTAGCAATCCTGTGTACTGGCCGGCCTTGTAACAGCAATCTGAAGTGTAAAACACTTAAAGTGAAATACAAACACGAAAAATAAAATAAAAACATGTACATCGCCCTTTTCCTCTTTACAAACACCCCAAAAAAGATAAAAAATAAATAAACTACACATATTTGGTATCACAGCGTGCGTAACGCCCTGCCCTATAAACAAGTCATATTAATTAACCCATATGGTGAACGCTGTTAAAAAAAAAATAATCAAAGAATTGCGATGTTTGTTCACCCCGCAGCACATAAAATGGAATAAAAAGCGATCAAAAACTCATATAAACGCCAAAGTTGTACCAATTAAAATGTCAGTTCATCCTGCAAAAAAAAAAGTCCTTACATTCTCTGTATACGAATAATAAATTAGGGTTTGTCAGAAGATAGTGAGCATAAATATTTTTTCCCAAAATTAAAAACCCCTTTTTTTTAAAGTGTTTCAACAAAAAAAACTATATTGATTGGTATCACCATAATTGAATTGGCCCACAGAAAAAACAATTTTAAAGGATACGAAAGGGGTGACCTTTTAAAATTAAAAAAAAAAACAATACTAGTTTGCAGTTTTTCCGTCACCCTGCCTCCAAAAAAACGGTTTTTAAAAACTGATAAAAAAGTCTTTCCCCCAAAAAATTATACCAATAAAAATGTCAACTCATCCTCAAAAAAAAAGCCCCTATTTCCCTCACAAAAAAATAAAAAGTTATGGCTCTCAACTGCGGCAATGCAAAAACGTGTTTTCCCTTTTTGAATAAAATGTTTTTTATTGTGTGAAAGCAGTAAAACATTAAAAAAAAAATACAAATTTTTTATCCTGTAATTGTATCGGCCCCTAGTAAAGCTACTTGTCATTTTTAAACCCCACGGTACCGTGGGTTTAAAAAAAAAAAATACCAAATGCGTTTTTTGGGGTTTAAATGCCCCCACAAAAACTTATAAAAAGTTTTAAAAAACGTCATATGCACCCCAAATGTACAATAAAATTGTCAACTCATCATGCAAAAAACAACCAAAATCACTCCTATACAGAAAAAGAAAAGTTATGGCTGTCAAATAGGAAAAAACATAGAACCAATTTTTATAGACCTATTTTCTATTAGTAAAATAATAAAACTACAAAAAAAAATAAATTTTTATTTTTGCAAAATTTTACTTTCCCCCTATTAAAGTTTTCCTGTCATTTATCCATACAGCGAACACGTAAAAAAAGAAGCCCAAAAAACAAAGACAAAACTGCAACCCCCGCACCCCCCCCCTTTTTTCATGGCCCCAAACTAAAAAAAAAAATATGGAACCCTGTGCATCCAAAATGCCAAACACCCCTAGATCAGATCCCCGAGGTGTTGAATCCAAAATGGGTTGACTTTTGAAACTTTTCACCTTCTGGTACTTAGGGGCTTTTCAAATGCACATGGCCCCACCAAAAATGCGTTCCAAAACCAAAAAATTTCCTTTGCCCGAAATGTGAAAAAAATCAATAAACCCCTTTAGGGTACTGGAATTGGAAAAATTGTGTAACAATTTGGGGGGCTTTTTTTTTTTCCAGGGTCCCTTTAAAAAATTAAAAAAATTTCCCGCAAAATTAATTTTGGGAATTTTTTTTTTCCTTTTTACAGCCAAACAAAAAATTTGTGAAACACCTGTTTGATATACTCATTTTACCCCCTGGATATATTTTTGGGATTTATTAAATTTTCCCCTTTGGGGGCCAAAACCTTTAAACCCTAAATAAAAACTAATAAGGGCCCCCCTGGAGGGGCCCTGGGCATCATATGGGAATCTTGTGAGCGGGTCTATTTTGCTTTCCCTTACATTGCCTGTTCTTGGAATAATGATTTAAAATTGAAAACCAAAAAAAAAATGTCCCCAAATTTTTCCCCTTTTCTTAACCGTGAAACACCTAATGGGTGTTAAACTTCCAAAAAAGTTTTTGAATTCTTTAAAGGGGTTAGTTTTCCTACATTAGAATTTTTGGGGGGATCTAAAGATAAGGACCAAAAAATTTCCCTTTTAGGCTGGACTGGTCCGAAAAATTTATATTGCAAATTTTCTTGGAAATTTGAAAATTACTACAAAATTTCTAAGCCCCTAATGTAGTAAAAAAAAAAAATATGTGAATGATGCCAACCTACAGTAGAGATATGGTAGATGCTATTTATAAACTAATTTGAATGAAATAACTGTCTTTTTTTAAATAAATATTTTATTCGATTTTTCAAATAACAAAACATAATCAAATGTTCAGCATATCAGGTTATAACACTCGTGTAGATGTGTATAATGGAGCTACATGCATCAACACATAAGTCACCACACAATATATTGATGAAGTATATGCCTGCTGAAAAGGAAGTAGATAACAAACTACAAACAAGGCACAATAAAATCTTCCTGACCAAAGAATAAGAAGAAGAAGAAAAATCTGAACAGAATTGCAATGTTCAAACTTAAGCACCTTCAAAGCTATCAATGGACTATGCATATTGTCTACTGAGCTCTATAGTGACCGAGCATCACTCCCTTCCTCTGGACAGGGTCTTCCCCTAACCCACATAACCATCTATCCTCTACGAGTCTCCGCTCCACCACTTTTCCCTAATCAATAGAGATCCAGAATCACCTTCTCCTATTCTCCCTTTATTGGACCCAAGGTTCCCTTAAGATCTTCAAAGGCATTCCAATAGGTATAACTGTCTTACATGCAGAAATTTTTGAAGTTTGAAAAAGGTAATTTCATATTTTTCACAATACTTTGATATTTTCACAAATCAACAAGGACTTTTTGGACCAAAATTCCTTACTAGTTTAAAGCACAAAGTGTCACAAGAAAACAATCTCTGAATCACATAGATAGGTAAAAGTGTCAAAAAGTTATTCTCACTTAAAATTACACGTGCCAGATTAAAAAAATGGGGCTCTGTCAGAGAGGCCAAAACTCGCTACGGCAGCAAGGGGTTAAGTATTTTGTGGCAGCTGCAATAGTTGTTCCTGGGGAGAAGGTGAGCTAGCAACACGTAAAGCACTGGAGCACATGAGGGAGACAATGCACCGCACAGCAAACTGACAGAGCTGCTACATGTTCGCGCCACACTGATGAAGGGAGAGCAGCCAGCAACACACAAAGGCGTATTCTACATGACAAGTGTGAAAATACCCTCCAAATTCTGACGGCATTTTGATACTTGCAGGAACATGGTTTTTGGTGCAGATCTACACAAAAGCCACAATCTGTTTTTGAATTTGCGACTGTAAAGCTATGTTGTGTAGACATAGCCTAACACTGTAAGGCTTTTCATGTTATCTAATCTGATCTGTAAACAAAGGCTATTGAAAAGCACAAAAAAGGTGAGATAACATTCTGTGCTGTGATATCACAGTGTTCTGTTTAGTTCTGCTACATCTGTACCATCCTTGCTCAATCTAACTATGCTGTGAGGAGAAAGCAGTGTGTAAAGTGTGTGAGTAGATGGCAGTACAGTCAAATTGGCGCTTGGCCATACCTCCCTACAGTCTCTGAGCAGAGAGCTGGGACTTTGAGCTTCCCTCCTGAGACTGCAGGACATTGTCTCTAATGTCCCACTGAATGGAAATGTCCCACTGAAATTGGGATGGTTGGGAGGTATTGTAAAATGAATGCAGGCGGTTTGTAAAGTGTAGTGCCGAAGAGTACAGATTTCTTAAGGGTTAAAAGTCGTAAGTAACATAGATAAACAATCTCCTGTGCTGGAGATAAAACTCAGCAGAGAGTGAGTCACCATGGTCCTCACTCAGTGCAGCTGGTGCAATGAAAGCAGAGTGAAAGATGGTTGGTAACCTAGTGTATACTAGCAGTGGATAAAATTTCCTCTGTCTCCTGAAAAAAGCAAAATAAGAACAACAATGTATTCAGTAATAGTCTTTATCTACCTTTCCCTACATGTTTAAAGCTAATCATTGTGTTGAAAAAAAACCTTTAAACATGATTTTACCTTGAAGAGTTGCTATAAACTTGGTGGTTTCGGTAACACAAAAACAGGCACACTTAGTGGTATTATTGAGATGAACTGTTCTTATAATGAGGTTCTGATGCAGCAACAATCATAGTCTCTGTCTGTTGCATTAGAGGTACAGTGTTCCAAGCCACTATGGCACAGTACACTCGATCAAACACTGTACACTGTGTGCACAATTATTAGGAAAGTGGGTATTTTGACCATTTAATGTTTTATGCATATTTTTCAACTCCAGCTATATAAACTTGAATGCTTATTGGATTGAAGCATATCATGTGATGTTCATTTGTGTAGTGAGGGAGGACACAAATACTCTATATCAAGGTTTTCATAATAATTAGGTAACTTATTCTCGTCGGACAAATGGGTCAAAAGAGGGAATGTCAAAATGTGTTAAAAGTCTTTCAGAAACGCTCTTGAAATTGAAGATATTGGAGCGTGATCACAGAACCATTAAATGCTTTGTGGCACATAGTCAACAGAAGAAACGTGTTAAGAAAAAAATATGAAAATTAACTAAAGTTTAGAGACAAATAAAACTTGAAGCAAGTAGGAACCTATTATCCTGTCATAATCCAGAACTGCGACTTTCCTGGAGTGACCAAAAGTACAAGATGTTCAGTGCTCAGAGACATGGCCAATGTAAGGCATCCAGACAAGCCTTGAACAAGAAACATAAGTTGAAATGTTAAGACTGGACCAAGAAGTATCAGAAGACAGATTTCTCAAAGGTTTTATGGACTGATGAGATGAGAGTGACTCTTGACAGACCAGATGGATGGACCTGTGACTGGATCAGTAAAGGGCATATGCCTTCACTAAAATGCCAGCAAGGTGGATGTTGGGTACTGCTATGTGTTGGTAATATCGAAGATCAGCTAGGTGGACCTTCTTGGGTTTAAGATGGACCTAAATATAACTCCCAAACCTAACAGCAGTTTTCTTTAAGCAGTAGTACAAAAAAGGGCTTCATCTTACATGAAAACCATGATATGTATGCAGAACAAGTACCCCATTGCTTGGCTAGCCAATAAAGGCCTTAAAGATGAAAGAATAGTGACATGGCCCCTTCCTCACTTAACCTAAACCCTATTAAGAACATGTGGGCCCTTCTAAGATAGGAGATTTATGGTGAAGGAAAGGAGTACATCTCTCTAAAATGGGAGATTTACGGTGAAGGAACAAGAGTACATCTCTCTAAACAGTGTCTGGGAGGCTGTGGTTGCTGCTGCACAAAAAGTTAACCATTACCAGATTATGAAAATGATAGACTCAATGGATGGAAGGCTTATTGCTGTTATTAAAAGAAGGATGACTATATTGATCACTGTTTTTTTAATGTCCTAAATGTTTGTTTGTAAATGTTGAGTTGTTTATTTTCACCTGTTAAAGTGACAATAAACAAATAAGTAAAATGTGAAAATTTGTAGTGGTCATTTAGGTGTAGGTCTTGGAGGTTTCTGCTGTTACAGCAGTCTTGCCATCCTTTTCTCTCCCTATTACTGGAGATTTAAACCTCACCTTTACAAATGCCACCGCTCTGGCCAGGAATGCCACGTATCTACCAAATTATGCATATTTGGCCTAATGGTACTGATATTATTGATGTCACAGATGGTCCACTTCTGTCCCAGGAATCTTTTGACCTCAGTTGTCTTTATGGCTGCTCCTCACTGTCACTTTTGAGAATCACATGGCTCTCATTCTCCACCATCTATTCAGAAGCCTTACAGAGATACAGTTTCTTATCATTTTAGGCAGCCTAACCAGAAGGCTTGGCAGTCTGTTCATGTACCAATGGCTACTGTCAAACAGGTCAAGAATGCTCACTTGTCTCTTTAGATCTCCTACACTACACTTTTCGGTGCATAGAACAGTCATATAATTTTACATTTACCAACATCTACCCAGCAAAAAGACAACTCTTCCCAGGCTTGCATAAGTTGGCAAATCTCCTATTCTCAGAAGCTGTGCCTGAACTGTCTGCAAATGGAGCTGTCTGTAATTTATAGCCAGGGACCAAAGCTAGCTCTGGTCTGAGACATTTTATACTCTAGATGACATCTTGATAGGTGACAGAAGGAGGGGGCTCCTTGGCACCTTTCAAATGTGATTGCGGGAACATTGATGGCTGCCATGGCAGCTGAAAACCAAATAACAGCCTTGAGGTTAGCCATGTACAAAAATCTATTAGGTCCTGCCGGAAGAGAGAGTGTAATAGATTGTCTGTCACAGGAATAATAATAATAATAATAATAATAATAATAATAATAATAATAATAATCATAATCATAATAATAATAATAATCATAATAATTATAATTATTAGAATAATAATAATAATTATAATCATAATAATAATCATAATAATATATTGATATTTATTATAGCAGAGAGCAAATGATCACATAGTTAAAAGAAAATGTTTAAACCAATAAATAAATACAAAATCTAACACAAAAACTTTTTTCTCAATTAAAATACTTTATTTTGCTACAAATAATAATAAAAGATAGACATAATAGGTTTTTGCTTTATCTGTAATTATCAAATATCTAAAATGATGTTCTTGCCCTTCAGGCAAATGGACTTCCTAGTATGTCCTGATTGCTAGTCACTTACAACAACTGGATGTACCGCTACATCCTTACTGACACAGCCAGTTTGAATCTTACTTACAGAGCCCCATTTTTAATATCTCACATGTGTCACTTTAGGTGGGAATAGCTTTTTGATACTTTTACCTATCATGTGATTTAGAGCTTTCTCATGACACAATGTGCTTTAAGTTATAAATACATTTTGGTCCATACAATCCTTGTATGTTTGTGAAAAATGTCAAAAGTCGCGAAAATTTTGAAAATTTTGTCATTTTCAAAGTTAAAAAATTTCTGCGCGTAAGACAGATAGCTATACCGCTCAAAATAGTTTATAACTAGCATCTACCATATGTCTACTGTAGATTGGCATCATTTTTTAAATATCTTTTTATTTTTTTTACATTAGGTAACACTAACATTCGTGTTAGACACCCCCATTAATGATTTCATTTAAGGAACTGCACCCCTTTAAGTTAGAAAACAGCATTTGAGAAGTATGTTAGCCTTCTAGGTGTTTTAAAAGAAATTAAAGCAAAGTGGAGGGGAAAATTCAAAATTTAACTTTTTTTTTGCAGATTTTCAATTTGAATCCATTGTTTACTGGAACATGGTAGATATGTTACCAGAGAAACGCAACTCAATATTGATTCACTTAAATCTGCCATTTTTAGAAATTTCCCATAAGGGGCCCAGGTGCACCTAGCGGACTTTTGGGCCTTATTTTCATTAAAATTTTCTTTAGGTACCATTACAGATTTGCGGACACCCTAAGGTCCTAAAACTTAATAAGCACACCCCAAAATACCTTGTTTTGGGAACTACACTCCTTAAGAATTAAATCCAGAGGTGTTTCACATAGTTTTTCAGAGTTAGACTGTGAATTTTTCCAATGGTATTCAGTTTTAGCTGAAAATGTTTCACTAGGAATCTAAGAGAAAAAGCACCCCAAAATGTGTTGTGCCATTTCTTCTAAGTTTGGTAATACCCTATATAAACTGCAGTTTGGGCGCATGGCAGGGTGTATGAGGAAGGGAGTGCTATTTCACTTCCAGAATGCAGATTTTGGTAAGTGTCATGTCTCATTGGCAAAGCCCTCAAAGTACCAGAATAGGTGAAAGTTCATGAAGTCATCCACTTTTGGATTACACACCCCTCACGGAATTGTGCATTTTGGGCTCAAAGGTGTTTCACTTTTTTTTTAGCATTGAGTTGTGAAAATGGAGGAAAACATTGTAGTTCTGCCAGTGTTGTTTGGGCTTTGTTTTAACAGCGTTCGCCATGTGGTATAAATGACAGGATAACTTTACTGTGTGGGTCGGTTTTGCAAGAGTTTTATTAATCTCTGTTTGTAGGAGTATCGTATGTAAAATAGATAATACATCTTTATTGGACCAACAACATTTAATCAACTCCCCTTTATTCATTATTATAACAATTGCCTCATTAATAATCACATTTTGATTGGTTAATTAATTAATTAGAGTGTGCCTTTAATTATTCTTTTACGTTTTGGGTAGTTCTACGCATGTCATAATCATTCATGGCATCATAATATGTCAGTGGTTCTTCTACTAAGTTACTATGCATGTCAGACCTTTTAACTAGATTCTACTGCTTAATGCTCAAAACTTTGCATTCAATATATGGCCTTGTAAATCATTGCACTTACTAAAAGCATACAGCAGTGTTTATACTTCTGAATACAGAAAAGGTGACATGTATGATCAGGCCAGTTTAAATTTTCTGGCGTTGAATGCGGCAAAGGTGAGCGTTTCGCATTTTTTCCTATGTGTGGCGCATAATTCGGGCATGTTTGATCCGCTGTGCACTTTGTAAAGCAGCAAACATGTGGGGGCGTTCTGGAGATGTGTCGCACCACTTTCACAAAACTAGACACATTTCTGAATGTGGGACGGCAAAATTAGGTGCTTAACTGCTCGCACAGCCAGACTAATTAAAATGTGGTCTGCCTGAGTAGTCGTATGGAACTAGATTTGCCATTAGGGCAAAAATAGTCCCTTTATTTCTCAACTTACAGTGGGGAAAAAAGTATTTAGTCAGCCACCAATTGTGCAAGTTCTCCCAATTAAAAAGATGAGAGTGGCCAGTAATTGACATCATAGGTAGACCTCAACTAAGAGAGACAAAATGACAAAACAAATCCAGAAAATCACATTGTCTGATTTGCAAAGAAATTTTTGGAAATTATGGTGGAAAATAAGTATTTGGTCACCTACAAACAAGCTGATTTCTGGCTCTCACAGAGACTACTCTGTCCTCCATTAATTACCTCTAGTAATGTCATCTGTTTGAACTTGTTATCAGTATAAAAGACACCTGTCCAAAACCTCAAACAGTCACAACTCCAAAGTCATCTATAGTGAAGACCAAAGAGCTGTTGAAGGACATCAGAAACAAAATTGTAGCCCTGCTTCCGGTTGGGAACACTGAATCTGCAATAGGCAAGGGCACTGAAGATGAAATGTGGCTGGGTCTTTCAGCATGACAATGATCCCAAGCACACCCCCAGGGCAACGAAGGAGTAGCTTCGTAAAAAGCATTTCAAGGTTCTGCGGTGGCCTAGCCAGTCTCCAGATCTCAACCCCATAGACAACCTTTGGAGGCAGTTGAAAGTCCGTGTTGCCCAGCGACAGCCGCAATACATCACTGCTCTAGTGGATTGGGCCAACATACCAGCGACAGTGTGTGCCAACCTTGTGAAGACTTACAGAAAACTTTTGACCTCTGTCCTTGCCAACAAACGATATACAGTGGGTACGGAAAATATTCAGACCCCTTTAAATTTTTCACTCTCTTTGATTGCAGCCCTTTGGTAATATCAAAAAAGTTCATTTTCTGCTGTTTAATGTACACCCTTCACCCCATCATGAAAGAAAAAAAACAGAAATGAAAATATTTATTCAAATGTATTAAACAACAAAAACTGAAATATCACATGGTCTTAAGTATTCAGACCCCTTGCTCAGTATTGAGTTGAAGCCCCCTTTTGAGCTTCTGCAGCCATGAGTCTTCTTGAGAATGATGCAACAAGTTTTTCACATCTGCATTTGAGGATCCTCTGCCATTCTTCCTTCCAGATCTTCTCCAGTTCCTTCAGGTTGGATGGTGAACGTTGGTGGACAGCCATTTTCAAGTCTCTCCAGAGATGCTCATTTGGGTTTAAGTCAGGGCTCTGGCTGGGCCAGTCAAGAATAGGCACAGGGTTGTTTTGAAGCAACTGCTTTGTTATTTTAGCTGTGTGCTTAGGGTCATTGTCTTGTTGGAAGAAGAACCTTCGGCCTAGTCTGAGGTCCAGAGCACTCTGGAAGAGGTTTTTTATCCAGGATATCTCTGTACTTGGCTGCTTTCATCTTTCCTTCAATCTCAATCAGTCGTGCTGTCCCTGCAGCTGAAAAACATCCCCATAGCATGATGCTGCCACCACCATGTTTCACTGTTGGGATTGTATTGGGAAGGTGATGAGCAGTGCCTGTTTTTCCACACATGCCGCTTAGAATTAACACTAAAAAGTTCAATCTTCATCTCATCAGGCCAAAGAATCTTATTTCTCATAGTCTGGGAGACCTTCATATGTTTTTTGGCAAACTATGTGCGCTTTCATATGTCTTGCACTGAGGAGAGGCTTCCATCAGCACACTCTGCCATAAAGCCTCGACGGGTGGAGGGCTGCAGTGATAGTTTACTTTGTGGACTTTCTCCCATCTCCCTAACTGCAGCTCATCCAGAGTGATCTTGGGGTTGTTCTTTACCTCTCTCATCAAGGCTCTTCTCCCACGATTGCTTAGCTGGACAGCCAGGTCGAGGAAGAGTTGTGGTTGTCCCAAACTTCTTCTATTTAAGGATTATGGAGGCCACTGTGCTCTTAGGAATCTTGAGTGCTGCAAAAATTCTTTTGGAACCTTGGCCAGATCTGTGTCTTGCCACAATTCTGTCTCTGAGCTCCTTGGGCAGTTCCTTAGACCTCATAATTCTCATGTGCTCTGACATTTACTGTGAGCTGTGAGGGCTTATATGGACAGGTGTGTGCTTTTCCTAATCAGGTTCAATCAGTTTAATTAAATACAGGAGTAGAACCATCTCAAGGAGGATAAGAAGGAAATGGACAGCATGTGAGTTAAATATGAGTGTCACAGCAAAGGGTCTGAATACTTATGATCATGTGATATTTCAGTTTTTCTTGTTTAATAAATTTGCAAAATATATACATTCCTGGTTTATTTCTGTCAAGATGGGGTGCAGAGTGTAAATTATTGAGCCAAAAAATGAACTTTTTGCATCTTACCAAATGGCTACAATGAAAGAATGAGGGAAAAAATTAAAGGGGTCTGAATACTTTCTGTACCCACTGTTTAACAAAGAATTGAGATGAACTTTTGTTATTGTCAAAATACTTATTTTCCACCATAATTTGCAAATAAATTCTTTGCAAATCAGACAATTTGATTTTCGGGATTTGTTTTCTCATTTTGTCTCTCATAGTTGAGGTCTAACTTTGATGTCAATTATAGGCCTCTCATCTTTTATAAGTGGGAGAACTTGCACAATTGGTGGCTGACTAAACACTTTTCCCCCCACTGTATACCAGTAAAATATGTGGTCAGACCAGTTACTTGTATAATGGTAGAATGATGTTTTCATCAGGTGCATCCATGCCCCTTTTAATACACCCCATAATCCTGTTTGCCTTGGCAGCTGCTGCCTGACACTGGCTGCTACAATTAAGTTTATTGTCCACTAGGATTCCAAAGTCCTTCTCAAAATCACATTTTTTCCAGGGTTTTTTCTGTTAACAAGTAATCATGGAATGGATTCTTCCTTCCCATGTGCATAACCTTGCATTTATCTTTGTTAAACCTCATCTGCCACTTATCTGCCCAGGCCTCCAACTTATCCAGATCCCTTTGTAATAACACATTGTCCTCTATAGTGTTGATTACTTTACAGAGCTTAGTATCATCTGTAATCATTGATATTCTACTGTGCAATCCATATGTAAGATTGTTAATGAATGTGTTAAAGAGAATAGGGCAAAATACTGACCCCCCCACTAGTAATAGGAATCCAGTCCAAGTATGTACCATTTTCTATGATTGAGAAAGTTACTTACCCACTTGCAAACATTTTCACCCCATTGCAAACAATCACATTATACGTACCAACCTTTTTATGTGGCACAGTATCAAATGGTTTTGAAAAAATCTAGATATGTGACTTCCAATGCCTAACCCTGATCCAGTCGAGAACTAAACTCCTCACAAAAGATGATGAGATTAGTTTGACAGCACCGATCCTTCATAAATCCATGCTGGAGTGGAGTTATACATTTATTTTCAGTGAGATAATCCAGGATAGCATCTCTCATAAAACCTTCAAACATTTATCCTACAATAGAGGTTAAACTTACCAGCCTATAGTTTCCAGGATCACTTTTTGACCCCTTTTTTGAATATTGGCACCACATTTACTATGCGCCAATCCTTTGGGACATACCCCGTTATTATACAGTCCATAAAATTTAAGAATAGGGGCCTGTCTATCACATTACTTATTTCCCTTTGGACACAGGGTGTAAACCATCAGGACCTGGTGATTTGTCTATTTTAATGTTCTTATGGCACAGCTGCACTTCTTCCTGGGTTAGACAACATTTAAGGTGGAGTTTACCTCATCCCTCTGCTCATCAACAGGAAGGTCATTTTCCTTAGTAAATACAGTGGAGAAAAAATTGTTTAATAGGTTTGCTTTCTCCTCATCGCCCTCTACAATACTTCCCTCACTACTTTTCAAAGGGACAACTTTTCTGTTTTAATCTTTTTACTATTTATATAGTTAAAATATTTTGGGATTAGTTCTAATCTCTTTGGCAATATGATTTTTATGATTTTTTTTTGTCTCCAGCTTTGCTGCCTTTATCATTATTTTTAGTGTTGAGCGATTATTATCAACAAAGTTGAAATCGGCACGGTATTTACGTTGATCGGATTTTTTAGATCACACGATAATTAAGGTTAAAATCTGTGCATCATCATAATATCGCGCCCATTTCGGCGCTTCCTGTCATTTGAGCGGCCAGCAAATCAGCCTTACAGAATAGATCAGGGTGAGATGTGTGTGCGACGTCATGACTGGGATATGTATGGTTGCGATTGGCTGGAAAAATCACATGATCTCGTTTTACATAGAACAGCCCTTCCTGTTCATGATCAGTGTCTGTCAGCGTCTCAGAGCAGTAGGACGTGCGCTCTGCCTCTGTCCAAACAGCTCAGCAAACAGCTCAGCGAAATTATTCTATTTCTTCACAGAGAAAGCTCTACTGTTAGCTGTGATCTTACAACTTAGTTAGATCAGAGATTTGAAGATTTTATGTAGTTAGGTAGAGAATTTTAAAGGAGCATCTATCGTGTAAAGTCACGGGGGGGGGAGCGTTGGGGAGGCCCGCAGGGTGAACACAGACAACCTCTTTAAAGAATACTGGATATAGTTCACCAAGACTTAGTGTAGACATTGCACTGCAATAGCTTTATTATTAACAGTTTTCTATTGAAATATTTCCTGGATATTGGGCAGCCTGAACTTATATTAGGATACACATCTTTTCTAGTAACTGCAGGTCTCTTTGTTAGGTGCAAAAACTCCACTTTTATTATCATATACATTTCAGATAGTGTTCTTTTTCAATTTTGCCCATTCCAGCTTTGTTGATATAGCCATCTTGCAGTTTAAATTAGAATCCAGCAATTTGTAGTCAGCACAGGTTGATAGGTGCCAAAAATACCTTTCATTATCCTAATACATTTCAGATACGTGTTTTTTCACTTTGGCGCAGTACAGCTTTGTTGATAGAGCTACTTTGCAGTTAAATGTGAATACAGCAATTTTGTAGTCACCACAGGTGAATTGAAAGGTGCCAAAAATATCTTTTATTATCCGAATACATTAGAGATACGTGTTTTTTTCACTTTTGGTCAGTTAAGCTTTGTTGATAAATCTACTTTGCAGTTAAATTTGAATCCACAGGTTGATAGGTGCCAAAAAATACCTTTTATTATCAGTAGTGTTGAGCGATTACGTTGGCCATCGACATTGATCGATGGTCGATAGTCGACCATCATCGACAAGGTAGTCGATGGTCGATAGCAGATTATGATCGATGACCATTAAAGTCTATGGGAGAGCAACAACACCTTCATTCTTACACCCAAACAGGGCTGGAGAAGCTGGAATTAAAATCCACAACAGTCAAATGGATATGTGCTACATCTTAGGCAACACACTTAGGTTATAAAAGCCACAGAAAAAAAAATCACAGACCATTCACTATCCCTGTCTTGTACCACAGCATGACCCTTAAATCTGCATGACCCCCACATTTAAAAAGTGCCGGAAGGCAGTATTATTTGAACCATCATTTTGCTTGAACTGGACATGGAATATCCCTGTCCTGGAACGCAGCATGAGCCCCAAACCTGCATGACCCCCACATTTAAAAAGTGCCGGAAAAGGAGTCTTTCAACCACCATTTTAGTTTCACTGGACATTGACTATCCCTGTCCTGGGCCACAGCATGAGCCCCAAACCTGCATGACCGCAGATTAAAAAGTGCCGGAAAAAAAAGGGATAGTTCTTTCAACCACCATTTTAGTTTCACTGGATATTGACTATCCCTGTCCTGGGCCACAGCTTGAGCCCCAAACCTGCATGACACCCAGATTAAAAATTTCCGGAAAAAGGAGTCTTTCAACCACCATTTTAGTTTCACTGGACATTGACTATACCTGTCCTGGGCCACAGCATGAGTCCCAAACCTGCATGACCCCAGATTACAAAGTGCCGGAAAAAGGAGTCTTTCAACCACCATTTTAGTTTCACTGGACATATACTGTCCTTGTCCTAGGTAGCGCTTGCCCCTCCGTATGAGTGCGGACCAATTGAGCTTCACTTGGAAATACTGGTGGTTAACGCTCTGTTCCACCCAGGTGCCCTTTTTCTTGGCATTCTTTTTCTCATTTTACTCAACGTGCTGGAGGAAATTGTCTCTGTTCTTTGTTCTCTGTCCGTGCTCCATACTCCATGTCCTCTGAATAAACTACATCTGGTGAAGTCGTCCTGTACCTCCCTTGTACAATTCAGAGGAATTTTTTACCAGCTATTTTGTACATGCAAGTTTTTTAGTAGTTTAATTCTAGAAAACACATTTTTAAAATAGGATGGAATCCCACCATGTCTTTGTTTCTCTTTTTTTCATTGTATTAAATGGGTTGTCTCAATACAGGGATTGATAGCTCTGTTACAGATCTTGTAAAAACAAGTGATTTTGCATATGTGTCCATTAACAGTGTCCTACCTATTCCTGTTTCTGACAGCACCATCACCCTTGAGCCACTCTTGACAATTGTGAGGAACAAATGTCTGTTAGAAACAACATTTTTTTTAATAGGACCTGTAGTATAGCTGCATGTCACAGCAAAATGACCAAAAGTGAAAAAAAAAACACGTATCTGAAATGTATTCGGAAAATAAAAGGTATTTTTGGCACCTTTCAATTCACCTGTGCTGACTACAAAATTGCTGTATTCCCATTTAAGTTGAAAGGTGCCTCAATGAACAAAGCTGTAGTGCGCCAAAGTGAAAAAACACGTATATGTAATGTATTCGGATAATAAAAGGTATTTTTTTGGCACCTATCAATTCACCTGTGGTGACTACAAAATTGCTGTGTTCACATTTAAGTGCAAGGTGCCTCAATGAACAAAGCTGTAGTGCGCCAAAGTGAAAAAACACGTATCTGAAATTTATTCGGATAAAACAAGTTATTTTTGGCACCCATCAATTCACCTGTGGTGACTACAAAATTGCTGTATTTTACATTTAAGTGCAAGGGTGCCTCCATGAACAAAGCTGTTTGTGCGCCAAAGTGAAAAAAAAAAACGTATCTGTAATGTATTCGGAAAAATAAAAGGTATTTTTTGGCACCTATCAATTCAACTGTGGTGTATAACAAAATTGCTGTATTCACATTTAAGTGCAAGGTGCCTCAATGAACAAAGCTGTAGTGCGCCAAAGTGAAAAAACACGTATCTGAAATTTATTCGGATAATACAAGGTATTTTTGGCACCTTTCAATTCACCTGTGGTGACTACAAAATTGCTGTATTCACATTTAAGTGCAAGGTGCCTCAATGAACAAAGCTGTAGTGCGCCCAAAGTGAAAAACACGTATCTGTAATGTATTCGGATAATAAAAGGTATTTTTTGTCACCTATCAATTCACCTGTGGTGACTTAAAATTGCTGTATTCACATTTAAGTGCAAGGTGCCTCAATGAACAAAGCTCGCCCCCATGACTTTACAGCGGTAGATGCTCCTTTAAAATTCTCTACCTAACTATATAAAATCTTCCAATCTCTAATCTAACTAAGTTGTAAGGATCACAGCTAACAGTAGAGCTTTCTCTGTGGAGGAATAGAATAATTTCGCTGAGCTGGTTGGACACAGGCAGAGCGCACGTCCTACTGCTATGAGACGCTGAGAGACACTGAGGCTGAACAGGAAGGGCTGTTCTATGTAAAACAAGGTCATGTGATTTTTCCAGCCAATCGCAACCATACACATCCCAGTCATGACGTCGCACACACATCTCACCCTGCTCTATTCTGTAAGCTTATTTGCTGGCCACCAAAATGACAGGAAGCGCACAGATGCACAGATTTTAACCTAAATTATCGCATGATCTAAAAATTTCGATCAACATAAAAACTGTGCCGATTTCAACTTTGTCGATAATAATCGCTCAACACTAATTATTAGTATACATTTCAGATACGTGTTTTTTTCACTTTGGCGCAGGCCAGCTGTGTTGATAGAGCCACCTTGCAGTGAAATTTGAATCCAGCAACATTGTAGTCACCACAGGTGTAGTGATAGGTGCCAAAAATACCTTTTAATATCCGTATACATTTCAGACAGGTGTTTTTTTCATTTTTGGTCAGTCAAGCTTTGTTGATAGATCTACTTTGCAGTTAAATTTGAATACAGCAATTTAGTTGTCCCCACAGGTGATTTGATAGGTGCCAAAAAATACCTTATATTATCCCGTACACATTTCAGACAGGTGTTTTTTTCACTTTTGGTCAGTCATGCTTTATTCATATAGCTACTTTGTAGTTAATTTTGAATACAGCAATTTAGTAGTCACCACAGGTGAATTGATAGGTGGCAAAAAATACCTTTTATTATCCCGTATAAATTTCAGACAGGTGTTTTTTTCACTTTTGTGCAGTCATGCTTTGTTTCATAGAGCTACTTTGTAGTTAAATTTGAATACAGCAATTTAGTAGTCACCACAGGTGAATCATAGGTGCCAAAAAATACCTTATATTATCCCGTACACATTTCAGACAGGTGTTTTTTTCACTTTTGGTCAGTCATCTTTGTTCATAGAGCTACTTTGTAGTTAAATTTGAATACAGCCATTTAGTAGTCACCACAGGTGAATTGATAGGTGCCAAAAAATACCTTTTATTATCCCGTATACATTTCAGACAGGTGTTTTTTTTCACTTTTGGTCAGTCATGCTTTGTTCATAGAGCTACTTTGCAGTTAAATGTGAATACAGCAATTTAGTAGTCACCAAGTGAAATCATAGGTGCCAAAAAATACCTTTATATTATCCCGTACACTTTTCAGACAGGTATTTTTTTTCACTTTTGGTCAGTCAAGCTTTGTTCATAGAGCTACTTTGTAGTTAAATTTGAATACAGCAATTTAGTAGTCACCACAGGTGAATTGATAGGTGCCAAAAAATACCTTTATTATCCGTTATACATTTCAGACAGGTGTTTTTTTCACTTTTGGTCAGTCATGCTTTGTTCATAGAGCTACTTTGTAGTTAAATTTGAATACAGCAATTTAGTAGTCACCACAGGTGATTGATAGGTGCCAAAAAATACCTTTTATTATCCCGTATACATTTCAGACAGGTGTTTTTTTCACTTTTGGTCAGTCAAGCTTTGTTCATAGAGCTAATTTGTAGTTAAATTTGAATACAGCAATTTAGTAGCAGGGCCGGGACAAGGCATTTTGGTGCCCTAGGCAAGTACAGCCAATTGGCGCCCCCCCCCCCCCCCCGCTCCCCCAAAATGCCCACCCCACACACTAATTCCTCTCACCCCTGCGCCAGGTCCTGTCACTAATTTTCTGCATATTACACTTAGCTCTAGTCCATCTCCTCGCAGTCCTGCACAATGAAAATCAGCCTAAAAAAAATTAGCTTTTTCAAAAATCGCTCCCCTCCGTTTGACAGTGTAATACCCTAAATAACAGTCATTTAAATAATCCACCGATACATGGAGCAAATTTACCAGACAAATATTGTTACTAAAAAAACACTCCTAAAAAACCAAGACCAAAACTATCACTACTTTAAGGATCAAATAATCTGCCAGACCCTGACCAAACACGCCCCCCACATGTGCCCATCAGCTGTACACAGGCTCTGAAGACATATACACCGCCTTTACAGGGACCATATAGTGGTAGATACTATTTTGTATGTATACGCTCTGCAGACATATAAGTGATTACACTGCGTTACATTAGTGACTCACCAGAGACATCATTTCTGATCAGCGTCATTCACTTTCCCTTTTCTTCTCCATCCGGTTCACACCTTCATGATGAATTCTCCTGACCAATACTCGTCCCTGCGGATTTGGACACAAATATCTTAGAATCCTCACATTTCCAGCAACTCCTTACTTATAGGTATATAAGTCCCCTTAGTTAGACAGGTATATAGATATGCCTACAGTCAGGCAGGTATATGTTATTGTCCCCTTGACAGGTAGGTATATAAATATAGGGGTACTCAGGCATTATATAGATTATATGGTCACTCTCAGGCAGGTATATAGATATAGGGAAAACTCTCAGCCAGGTATATAGATATAGGGTCACTCAGGCAGGTATTTTAGATATAGGGGCACTCGGCCCAGGTTATATAGTATAGGGGCTCGGGCGGGTTTATATAGGGGCACACAGGAGGTATATAAACTAGGGGCCACAGGCAGGTAGATGGGGGCTCAGACAGGCGTATAGGGGCTCAGGCAGGCGTATGGGGCCACAGGCAGGCATATGGGGGCCACAGGCAGGCGTATGGGGGCACCAGCAGGCATTATAGGGGCCACAGGCAGTATATAAGGGCACACAGGCAGGCATTTTGGGGCCACAGGCAGTATATAGGGGGCACACAGGCAGGCATTATAGGGGCCACAGGCAGTATATAGGGGGCACACAGACAGGCATTATATGGGCACAGACAGTATATAGGGGGCACACAGGCAGGCATTATAGGGGCCACAGGCAATATATAGGGGGCACAAGGCAGATTTATAGGGGCCACAGGCAGTATTATAGGGGGTCCACAGGCAGGAATTATAGGGGCCACAGGCAGTATATAGGGGGCCACAGACAGTATATAGGGGCCACAGGCAGTATAAAGGGGGCCCACAGGCAAAGGCCCTTATAGGGGCCACAGGCAGTATATAGGGGGCACACAGGAGGCATTATAGTGGCCACAGGCAGTATATAGGGGGCAACAGACAGTATAGGGGCCACAGGCAGATATAGGGGGCCCACAGGCAGGCATTATATGGGACACAGGCAATATATAGGGGGCCCACAGGCAGGCATTATAGGCGCCACAGGCAGTATATAGTGGGCACACAGGCAGGCATTATAGGGGCCACAGGCAGTATATAGGGGGCCCACAGGCAGGCATTATAGGGGCCACAGGCAGTCATTATAGGGGGGCCACAGGCAGTCTATAGAGGCCACAGGCAGTATATAGGGGGGCCACAGGTAGTATATGGGGGCCACAGGCAGTATATAGGGGGCCACAGGCAGTATATAGGGGCCACAGGCAGTATATAGGGGGGCCACAGGCAGTATATAGGGGGGCCACAGGCAGTATATAGGGGCCACAGACAGTATATAGGGGGCCACAGGCAGTTTATAGGGGCCACAGGCAGTATATAGGGGGGCCACAGGCAGTATATAGGGGCCGCAGGCATTATAGGGGCCACAGGCAGGCATTATAGGGGCCACAGGCAGGCACTTAAAAATAACAACAATAATACTTACCAGCTTCCCGACCGCGCGCTCCTCTTCTGTCCTCTTCAGCCACGCGCTCCTCCGGCGCTCCTCGGGCTCACGGCCTATGACGCACTGTGCGCCCGAGGAGAGGCAGCCCAGCTGAGGCGCACGGGGCCGCGGCGGGTCCTCAGAACTATGAGGACCCGGCGGCCCCGCTGTGTCGGTCCTGCGGCTTACCGGAGGATCCAGCGACCCTCCGTTGAGCGGGTCCGACACTGTCTGCGGGGCAGGGAGCGCTTGTTCTCTGCTCTGCAGAAGCGGTCGAAGAGGCGGCCGGCGCTTCAGGCCCACAGCAGCGGCCTGGAGCCCGGCGAGGTTCGGGGCCCTGCCCTGGCCCCTTGGGGAAGAGGTAGGCGTCCTGGCGATCGCCCACCCCTTTCCTACCCCTTTGTCCCGAATTTTTTGTAGTCACCAAAAGGTAATTGATAGGGGGCAAAAAAAAATACCCTTTTTTTAGGTTACTTTCGTACCGGGTTTTTTTCCTTTTGGGCAGTCAAGCTTTGTTGTAGATCTCTTTGCAGTTAAATTTGAATCCAGCAACTTTGTAGTCACCCCAGGTGTATGATAGGTGCCAAAAAATACCTTTTATTATGTATCATTTCAGTAGGTGTTTTTTTTACTTTTGGGCGTCGTTTGTTGATAGATCACTTTGCAGTTAAAATTTTAATCCGCAACTTTGTGTCACCCCAGGTTGATGGTGAAAAAAATTTTTTTTTCCCGTTAATTTTAGTTAGTGTTTTTTTCACTTTGGCGCAGGCAGCTTGTGATAGAGCCACCTTGCAGTTAATTGAATCCAGAAACTTTGTATTTACCACAGGTGTAATGATAGGTGCCAAAAAATACCTTTTAATATCGTATACATTTCAGAAGGTGTTTTTTTTTCACTTTTGGTCAGTCAAGCTTTGTTGATAGATCTACTTTGCAGTTAAATTTGAATTCCAGCAACTTTGTAGTCCCCACAGGTTGATAGGTGCCAAAACATACCTTTTATTATCAGAATACATTTCAGATACGTGTTTTTTTCACTTTGGCGCAGGCAGCTGTGTTGATAGAGCCACCTTGCAGTTAAATTTGAATCCAGAAACTTTGTATTCACCACAGGTGTACTGATAGGTGCCAAAAATACCTTTTAATATCCGTATACATTTCAGACAGGTGTTTTTTTCACTTTTGGTCAGTCAAGCTTTGTTGATAGATCTACTTTGCAGTTAACACTAGAACTACTGATGGAGTCATTTTGACTCCTTTCGTTTTTTATTTCTCTTCTGTGACTACATTTTTCAGAATTCCGGCTTGAAACTCGGTGACTTTTCCTCAAATATGATGTGAAAAAAGATTTTGTGAGAATAAATAATTTTGGTGAAAAATTTGCGCGTTTTTTTCAAAATTTACCAAGAACTACTGTAGGGAGTCATTTTGACTCCATACTTATATTTTGAGGGTCCTTTTGTCACTAAATGTTGCTATAAAGTTTTGTGCATAATTTTTTCACTCTGTCTTATTTACCTGATGTTCATATAGATGTAGTTCAATTTACATGTCAACTTTTTACATTTTCCTTGTGTTTTACTGCTTGTATTACTGTGTAATGCTGAACAA
>JAODAL010036278.1:0-41889 GCA_025379985.1 Phyllomedusa bahiana
CTTTAAAATTCCCTTACCCTAAATACCTTAAAATTTCTTAAAATTTTCTAATTTTAAAAATTTAAAGGGGGACGGATCAAGCAAATTGTAGGGGTTTTTCTCTGTGCAGAATAGACTAATTTCGCGGAGCTTTTTGGCCCAAGCCCAGGCACAGGCCCTTTTCCCCTATGAACGCTAAAGGGGACACTGAGGCTAAAAAGGGAAAACGCTGTTCTTTTGAAAAAACGGGGTATGTTTTTTTTTCCCAGCCAATCGCACCATTCCCCATCCAGTCGGGCGTTGCAAAACACATGTCACCCTGCTTATTCTGAAAATCTAAATTTTGTGGCCGCCAAAATTAAGGAAGCCCCGACAAAGGGCGACCCTTTAATAGAGGGATGCTCAGTTTTTAAACCCTTGAATTACGCTTTTGATCGGGAAAAATTGATCACTTTAAAAACCTTGCCAAATTTTAACTTTGTCGAAAAAAACGCTCAACATTTACCCATGCCCCCAGTTAGTTTTTTCTTCAGGGTCGTTTTACGTTTACGGGGGTTTCCCTTTATTTATATATTTTTTTTTAATTTTGGGAAAGCCTTTTAAAAAAAAATAGTGTTTTTATTGTGAAAAATAATATTTATGATCGTTTTGTCTTTCCTGAAAAACCCCTAATTTTTTTTTTTTTCCCGTATACAGAGACGGGGTAAGAATTTTTTTTTTTTGCGGGATAAAAACTGACGTTTTAAATTGGGTTTAAAACCCCATTGGGGCGTTTTATATGATTTTTTTATCGCTTTTTTTTTCCATTTAATTTTGTGCAGGATGCAAAAAAATCCCCAATTTCTGGGGACTTTTTTTTGGTTTTTTTTTTTAGGGCGAAAAACCATAGGGGTTTAAATTTAACGTGAAAGATTTATGGGGTTTGGATCTTTAAACGAACGCGGTGATACCCAAATTTTTGGGTATTTTTTATTTTTTATCTTTTTTGGGGCGTTTTGGGGTTTGTAAGAAAAAGGAAAAAAGGGCCCGGGGTATGTGTTTTAATTTTATTTTTTGTTTTTTGTTTTTTTTTTTTTTTATTTTTTTTTTTTTCTTTTTACATTTTTTTAAATTTTCCCCCGTGGGATTTTTACTGCAAATCCCCACTGAGGAAAAAACAATCATTGATTGCTGTTTGGGAAAAGGGGGATTTTTGTGCACAGGGTTATGCTGTGCATAGGTCCCCTGGCAAACTAGTGACACCATGCCCCCCATTGCAAATTTTGGGCATGGGGGGAGTCCCCAGACTACCCGGTGATTCAGGGGCAGCATCCCGGGGGTCCCGGGAGGAAAAGGGCGAGCGGGATTGTTTCCGCTTGCCTCGCCCATGTAGGGAGAGGGGGGCTCACTCCTCCTGCCCGCTTTGGGATCATTATCGCGGCCCTGAAGGTTTCGGTTTTTGATGCGTTTTTCCCCGCCGGCCGGGGGCTCAAATCCGGCCCGGGGGGGATTGGGGGTTTTAAACCTGCCCGGAAATTTTTCCGGGGTTTTTTTTTTTTCCCCCCCCGGGATCACGCGCGGTCGCCCCCAAGCCCCCCGGGGATCGCCGGGGGTATGCATACGGGGCCATTTGCGGGAAGTCATTCCCGCTAGGGCGTTTGCTTTCGGCCAATGTCGGGAAGGGGTTAAAAGCAAGCCCCGGCAGCACCCTTCCCGATCAGTACATGAGGAAACGGTATGAGCCCCAGCGTCGCGCCTGGACTTATATAGTGCGGGTGACGTCAAGAATCCACGCCGGGGCTCTGATTGGCTTCATCTCTGCACATGTTTATGAGGCTATGCCCTTCTTCCTCCCAGAGTTTCTTTGCCCCAGTAACGCCATGTGCTGAGCTATTTTTCAATGAAAAGCACATTTCGTTACCCAAAGTCCCCAAAAATTCGACTTGTTCGAAAGAAGTTTTTCCTGAAATTCTAAAAAAAAAACCACATATTGAATCGATTCGCCCCTCTCTGTAGTAACATTTCTGAATGCCAAATGTATTTATGGTTTAGAACCTTTGCTTGATGCAAGCATATTTTATTGAAATTAATCTTTTTGTGTTGCCATATCATCTTTTCAAAGACTATTTCTATATTTTTAATATAAGCTTTAAGTATTGTTGCCTAGAAGCTGTGATTGTTTGCTTGTATAATGACTTGGAGTACCAAGTATTTCAAAGCAGCATTGATAAGCAAGTATTATGTTATGCCTCTTGGCAGATAACTTCTTGCATTACTTTCTTTCTGCACTGTATTCTACATTTAAATGTTAGAACACATTACTAAATGCACCTAAATAATTGAGACAATTGAGAAAACTAGCACTAAGTGGTTCTTAATGATCTTAATAAAATCATACCTCGAAGCCAATCAACTTGGAAGCTATGGTAAGTGAAAGATGTATTGTAGTATAAAAAGTATAGAGGTGTAAAAATATAAAAAAAACCCGTGTTACAAAATAAAATATAAAGCACTAGTAAACCAACAATTTACTTAGCTTTGCTCCAAGCCTGGAGAAGCAAGTGATCTTGCGCTAAAAACCAGCTGGTTTTCGGATTTCCCTTTTTCCCCAAAAATTAAGTAGGGGAATCCGACAGCAATCCTGCGGAAGATCGAACAGGTTTGAAAATCTGTCAGAATCCGGTGGTTTTTAAAACCGACCTGAAAAAAAAATCTGTGCTATGTAGACTACAGCAGAGATGTTTCTACACAGCACTGGGTACAGTCGAAAATCTGATGAAAATCCAGTGCTATGGAGATGTAGGCAAACATTCTAACTACAAAAAGCAGGTGGTTTATTTTGCTCTTGTAGAGTGTGGGCAGAATATGAAGTGTAGTTTAAATTTTGACACAGAATGGAAGAGGGACAGACTTGATGTAATCTCGTGTATTATATTTCACCTTTGAACCTCGCATTTTGAGTCACTAGGATAAAATTTTTTGGGGGACCACTGCAGATTGCCTAAGGATTGGGGAAAATTGTAGCACTTTTAATGTAGTGTTATGGCGAATGATTTGTGTGATGGTATGGGGTTTAAAATTGACTCACATGTAGTTGATTTCTTGAACAGCCCGTTATTATGTAGCAGAACATTTGGGCCCGGAAAAACATTTTAAAAAAAATCATGACAAAAAGTTTTAAAGGATTGTGATTTTCAATAAGTGAAATGAAATTATGAAAGCTGATGTGATGCAGAGAAATTCCATATTTTGGATTGCATTCCTCTGTAAATGGTTTAAGTAAGGCTGAGTACACACCCGTTATGTGTAAGGTACGCTGGGAGCTCTCCCCAAAAATTTTCACTAAAATTTCCCTAGGTTTTAAAAGGTCCGAGGGGGAAAAAAGTGTGATTTTTGTCCTCCATTTGGTGATAATATCTGTTATGAAAAACCAAATGGGTGAGGGAATCCCACTATTAGCACCCGTCAGAGGCAAAAAAATTTTAAGAGGGGCATCATTTTTATATTATTATAAATATATATATATTTAGAAAGTCTACCGTAGCTTAAGTGATGCAGAAAAAGAATATGTGTACTGTGGTGTAAAAAAGTCATTTTAGAGTTCTTTACAATATATGTATTACAGTTAATATCCTTTTTAAATAAGAAAATGTAAAAATAAGAAAAATGTCCTTATTAGTGATTTATGCATATACTTGTGGCTTCAGGAACCAAAAATGTTTCTTTTATATGGAGTTGTCCATTGCAAAACAATAAATAAATAGAAAATAAATAAAATCATTGGGACAGAAAGATCCCCGGCCCTGTTGCTCCCACTGTGGTGCTCCTTTTGACTTACAGGTTCTTGTTCCTACACATTGAAGGAGTTTGCATTGTAAGAGAGAACCCAGAAGTCAAAAGGACAATCACTGGGGCAAAAGCGCAGGGCAAGCAGGAAGTTTTTTTTTGTTTTTTTTTTGGACCATGTGAAACACTGGGGGAAAAAAAAATCAGAAAAAAATGGAAACAAAATCCTGGGTCTGGCCGCTTACTAAAAATGTGAAACCCCTTTTTAGACTAGTCGGACCAAAGTTCAGCCCCGTCAGACACCGTTTTTTTACCAGTCCATGGGTTGGCTTCCGAGGTCACCATGCTGGCCTCAAGCCCCGGGGAAGACCCCTCAGTTATATATACATACATACTCCTTTACACCCCCAAACACAGCCTCAATTCTCCTTTCAACTTTGCAGAAAGTCCTATTGACACCCCCAAAGAGCCTTCTATTTCTTGTAGGACAGGTTTCTGCCAGGAAGGAGCCCAGGGCCTTTTCTTCTCCTATAATGTTTATCCCCCTAGACAAAAAAAGTGGACTTTTCTTTTAAAAGGCATTTAGGTTTTTTTTTCCCCCCTTTTGCATGTGCTTATTTTTTTTTCCCCTTTTTTCTGGAAAAACCCCTTTAAGAAATGTTATGAAGCTGGAAGCTTTTCTTTCTACTTGTAGCCTGAAATGTCCTGAGCTCAATAAATTCTGAAATCCCCCCTTTGAACAAACACAGCATAGCCTTCAAGTGGGGTTGCCACTAGAAAATAGTTCAAGTATTGCTAGAAAAATAGTGAATATTCTCTGTATTAGAAATTTACTTATTTCCAGAAATTAGAATAATGAGTATTTATACAGACTATTAATAAATATTAATGAGCTCCGCCTCTATTTATATTACAAGAGAAGCTTTTGATATATTACTGGCTAAAAAAGGTTGATTTTTAAATTTGCCCAAAAAATGGTTGGAAGTGCAGAAGACTTGGTCTATAACTACCCCAGAAGTCCGGATACGGAGAGTGATAAGGGAGCAAGAGAAGTTTTGAAGTTAAGAATTTTTAAATGTTTTTTAAACCCTTTGTACCCGGTGTTTTGGTTGTGGTCCCTGATCCCCCTTTCTGCAGAAGCCCCGGGCTCTGAGAATTGGAGTCTTTCCAGCGCACGTTTGGGGCCCCGCTTTGTTGGATGGTCTTTCAAGGGGACCTTCAGGTATTTGGATGGTTGCCGTTTTGGTTTTTGGGACGGGGCGTGTGCAATGAGGGAAAAAGACGGGTTTCCCTTGGGGGACCAAATGCATAATTTATTAGAAAAGCTCCTGTATTTTTCCCCGTTCTAGAGGGTGTTCTTTGATTTACAAAAAGCAGACATCAGATTTAAGAAATATCCTTGTTTTGGGTACAAAGTTAGTGGAAATGGCCTTATTGGGAAAATTAGTAGAGGTAAAAATGTTCTTATTCTTTTATCGAAAAAACGTTATTAGGGTTTTTTAAAGGTAGCATTTTATTCTTTACGTTAGTTGTTCTTTGAGGTATCTGTATTAGTTTTATTGTTTTTTTTGTAACCAAAGGGTCACTAGCAATCTGTGAAAAAACAGTTTTTTAGGGTACAAGTCAGTTTAAAAAATTATGGGGGGAAAGTTCAGAGAATTTAAAATCTTAGATCGGGAAACATAGGATACGTTTTTAAGTCACCCTTAACGTATTTAAACGTTTTTTATGTTCCCCTTTTTTTTTTTACTACAAAGAGGTTGGGGGGGATTGTGCCCCCTTTTTGGTTTACCTCGGGCCCCCACCCGTTGTTTAAAACATTTCCTTGCATCAAGCTCTTACGTCCTTTTAAACCCTTGTGGACAATGATGTTACACTGACACCATGACATTGCATTTTAACCCTGAAAATACTTCAATCATAAAGGCATTACAGTGGCTGTCAAAAAAGAGGAATTGGAAGAGACATCAATATTTACATTTAATTCCGCTCTGGGACACCACAACAATTTATCCCTATTGAAGGTGGATGAAATAAGGAAGATGTTTTTTCATTTATATCTAAGTTAAGTTGTACTTCCAATATATACTTTTTTACATAAATACAGTATTTACAATTGGTGGGCAAATCGATTTAACAAAGGGGTTGTTTAAAATTTTCAGGAAAATTCGGTTCGGAAGAAGTCGAAGTTTGGGGTTTCAGTAAACGAAGTGTGCTTTTTTATTTTTAAAATGGCTGCGAGCACTGGTTACATGGGGCAAAGAACTCTGGGAGGAAGAAGGGATAGCCTTTTCATCAATGAGAGATGAAGCAATCAGAGCCGGCGGGTTTCTGGCGTCACCGCACTATATAATCCGGGCGCGAAAGTGGGAGCTCATTTTGCTCTCACTAACTGATTAGGGAAGGGGCTGCCCCGGCTGTTTGATAGCTAATACTAAAGAATCATTTTTTTACAGTGATTTTTGGGGGTGGGTTAGTTGTTCAGAGAGCTTCTCTTAAAGTTTATTTTTTGATTTTTTGGGGTATTTGGGTCTGAAGTCAGTGTGTGTCCGTGAGCTGCATATAAATTTTTAAAGCTTTCGCCCCGCACAATTGAAATCCCAAAGGTGATCTAAGCCCGTTCCCGTTGTATTATTTAAAGAAACAGTGTTTTTTTAAATACAAATACCCCTTTTTTTTTTGGTGCTCAATTTTTTGCGCAATTTACTCCAGGGGTTAAATTTGCGTTGTTCCCTTTATGTGGTGACTAAAAAAAAACGTTTATTTCACCGCCCAAAAAAAAAAATTTTTCCTGTAGCAAATTCCAAAGGGAAAGGGTTTTTACAAGTTTTCCCCTTTTTTGTGCAGGTTAAAAAAAAAAGCCATTTGTAAACCGCTACAAAATCTAGTTTTTGGGTTGCTAATTATTTTTCGCAATTTACTTCCAAAGGGGTTAATAGCGTTGTTTGCTGTTGTGGTGACTAAAGAAAAGTTTATTTTTTCGCCCAAAAATACATTTTTTGTAGCAAATTTTACAAACGAAGGTTAATTACAATTTTTTCTCTTTTGTTTGCGTAAAAAAACGCCATTGTAACACGCTACAAAGTGTAGTTTTTGGTTGTCAATTATTTTGCGCAATTTACATCCGGGGGTTAAATTTAGCGTTGTTTTGCTGTTGGGGGACTAAAAATAAAACCCTCTTTTTTTACGCCAAAAAAAAACATTTTTCTGTAGCATAAATTTAAAAGCGAAGGTTAATTACAATTGTTTTCTTTTTGTGTGCGTAAAATAAAACCCTTGTAAAACACTACAAAGTCGTAGTTTTTGGGCTGCTCAATTATTTGGCAATTTTCTCGGGGTTAAAATTTAAACGTTGTTCTGCTGTTGTGGTGATAAAAATAAGCCGTCTTTTTCACGCCAAAAAAATACATTTTTCCTTGAATAATTCAAAGCGAAGGTTAATTTCAATTTTTTCTCTTTTGGTAGCGTAAAATACACCCTTGTAACAGCTACAAAGTCGAGTTTTTTTGGGCTAATTTTTTCGCATTTAAAATTGAGGGTTAATTAAGCGTTGTTTTTGTGTGGTGACTAAAAAAAAACGTTCTTTCACGCCCAAAAAATACATTTTTCGTGCATAATTCAAAAGGGAAGGTTAATTTACAATTTTTTCTTTGTTGTTAGCGTTAAAAAAAAACCCCATTGTAACACGCTTTCAAAGTATAGTTTTTGGTTGCTCAATTCTTTTGCGCAATTTACATCCAGGGGTTATTTAAGCGTTGATCTGCTGTTGTGGTGACTAAAAAAACCATCTTTTTCACCGTAGCATAATTCCTGTAGCATAATTCACAAGTAGAGATGGGCGAATTTCTCAAAAATTCGGTTCGGTTACAAAAATTACTTCGTCCCAAATTACTTCGGCACGAATCACGTTAGAAAACGGCTATTTCCAGGCTGCACAGAGCCTGCAGGGTTCTGTAGAACGTTGTGCCATGCTTAAATATGCAGACGGAGCTTGGTTTGGTCTTCATACAATGTTGTGTTTTAGTATGACATGCAGATGAGTGCCGCCGCTCTTAGAATCGCTTCACTATAAAATTCCCTGGGCACTTAAGAGGGCAAAACTGATCAAAAAACTCAAGTGGGAATCTAGCCTGATAAAGTCATGCCAGCGAAAGCTGGAAAAAAACAAGTTGAAAGCTCAGGTGGCAACATTAGTGACAGAGTGTGGAGGTGACGGCGACAGCCACAGCAGCAGCATGAGGTTAGGCAGTGGCACAGTGACATTCTGAAGGTGGCTAAAACAGGAGTAGGCCACAGAGTGGCACAATGACAGAGAGTGGAGGTCACAGTAGCAGCCACAGCAGCAGCATGAGGTCAGGCAGTGGCACAATGAAATTCTGGAGGTGGCAAAAACAGGAGTAGGCCACAGAGTGGCACAATGAAA
Source organism: Phyllomedusa bahiana (assembly GCA_025379985.1). Lineage (NCBI taxonomy): Eukaryota > Metazoa > Chordata > Amphibia > Anura > Hylidae > Phyllomedusa > Phyllomedusa bahiana. Next base: position 8,168 of record JAODAL010036278.1, read on the forward strand.
CAGTGTGGAAGTGACTGCAGCAGCAGCATGAGGTCAGAGAGTGGCAAATTGACATTCAGGAGGTGGCAAAAAACAGGAGTAGGCCACAGAGTGGCACAATGAAACAGTGTGGAGGTTACGGCAGCAGCCACAGCAGCTGCATGAGGTCAGGCAGTGGCACAATGACATTCTGGAGGTGGCAAAAACTGGATTAGGCCATAGAGTGGCACAATGACAGAGTGGAGGTGACGGTGGCAGGAGCAACAGCATGGGGTCAGAGAGTGGCACAATGACACAGTGTGTAGGTGACCACAGCAGCAACAACAGCAGCATGAGGTCAGAGAGTGGCACAATGACACAGTGTGGATGTCACGGCAACAGCAACAGCAGCAGCAGCATGAGGTCATAGAGTGGCACAATGACAGAGTGTTGAGGTGGGTGGCAAAGTTGGTGGTAGGCAGATGGAGAAACTGTCAGCAGATGTGTGGCATCAGGCGGGTGGCGGCATCAGAATAGTGGCTGAGGCAGGTAGTTTGAACCCAGACTGACGCCTAAGGCATTGGTGTGTGGAAATCCTGGCCGATCCATGCCTGATTCATCTTGACAAAGGTCAGTCGTTCCCCATTTCCCATGGACAAGCGGGTTCTCCTTGGGGTAATGATGGCCCCCGCCGCACTGAACACCGCTTTGATGCCACACTACTGGCCGGGCAGGACAGCTTCTCCACTGCCAACTCGGCAAGTTGCGGCCACACAATCAGTTTGGCTGCCCAGTAATCCAGCGGATCTTCTAACTGGGGTGGCAGAGTGCTGTCCAAGTAGGCCACCACCTGTTGGTTCAGGGACTGCTCCAGGCCCTGCTGCTGCTGCTGCTGCTGCTGGGGACTACCCTCCTCACTAGGTGGGTGAAGGAAGCTGCTCATCAGTGACTCCAGACTTAGGTTGCTGCTGATGGAGCTGGTACTGCTCCTACCCCACCACCTTCCCCCAGCAGCCGCGACAGTAGTACGTGAGCGCTGAGGAACCCCCCGGTCAGACCTGTCAGAGGAGGGTCGATGCCGCACATAGGCAGCGGCCAACTGATTACGGAGGATTTCCCTATAGTATTTGAGTTTGTCCTCCCTCTCAATAGCTGGGAAAAAGGCTCCCCTTTTGGACCGGTAGCGAGGGTTCAATAGGGTGGAGAGCCAGAAGTCATCCTCTGCCGGATGCTGACTATTCGGCTGTCACTAGCCGTGCAAATCAGCAAGCTGCGGGCCATCTGCAAAAGTGACTCGAGGGCTCCTTGCCTCCAATCTCTACTGTATACTGCACTGTGCTTGGGGTCATCTGCTCGTCTTCTAATCTCCATCTACCTCCTCCAGATGCTCCTGCTCCTCCTCTCTTGTCACCCGAGTAGAAAATCCACTCATTTCACCAGACAATGTCTTCTGCTCCAATGTCTCCTCCTCCTATCCTCCATTTCAGTCCCCACCGGACTCATGTGGCCGCAGATGTAGTCGCACGTTCCAGTCCCCTGCCCAGACAGATTTTTCAGCATCTGTCCCAGGACATGAAGCAGTGGAAATGACGTATTCATCCCGTAGTCCTGGCGACTGACAAATAACGTGGCTCCTCGAATGGCTCAACAAACGACAGGTGTCACGCATGAGCTGCCACTGGCACACATCAAAGTTACACAGGGGAGTACTCCTGTCCGCCTGGATCATCAAAAAAATCGTTAATGGCCTTTCTCTGTTCATACAGTCGGTCCAACATTGTCATGGCGGCTGCCGCTGCCCCTGCGGCCGTTCCCCTGCCTGCTAGGGCTTCGGCGCGGGCATCGCGGTCACCCGCGGCCACCCTCGTCCCCACGCCGGCTCTCTAACCTGGCCGCGCTCCGGTGCACGCCGCTCCTGTCCGTCCCGGCCATCGTGCGCATGCCCGCCCCCTAGCACGTGCGCGCGACAGCTGGTCTAGATTTAAAGGGCCAGTGTCCCGGTAATTGGCTTATTGCCGGGCACTGGTCCTATATAAGGTATACGCCCCCGGCACCTGTTGCAAGATTGTTGGTGTGTTTAGACTGAGTTTGGAGTGTCTTAGAGTCCGTGTTGCTTATCCGTGTACGAGTCCATCCCGCCACATTTCCGACCTTGCCTGTTTGCCGCCTGCCCTGACCGTCTGCCTGTCTCTGACCACGAACCTCTGCCGCCTGCCCTGACCTTCTGCCTGTCCCCGACTACGCCTTTGGATTACGATTCTGTACCACGCAATACCCCGACCTCCACAGCGAGCAAGTCACGTCAGGGGTAACGACCTGGTAGCCTCACGCCGCAGCAAGTCCATCCCGCTTTGCGGCGGGCTCTGGTGAAAACCGGGGGCCACTTAGATTCCGTTCCCTGGCTTGGCTTAAGTATCATCGCTTGCGGTGGTCCAGCGAATCCACCGAACCCTTACAGTACAATCTGGCATGGATTCCGCCAGGGTACCTCTGCTGAACTCCGGGACGTCACGACGGCTGTCGCCAGCAGAGTCAGCGTATCAACTAGCTCGCGGCCATGATGCAGAACCTTGCGGCCCGCCTTCCTCCGCCTGCAGCCGCTGCCGTCTCGCCTGCACCTGTTGCTCCTGCAGCCTCGGCTCTTCCTGCTCCTACACTGGGACCTTCTCTGCATCTGCCGCTCCCCTCTCACTATGATGGAGACCCCAAGAAGTGAAGAGGTTTCATCAGCCAATGCTCCATCCACATCGAGATGATGGGACACCAATTTCCTACAGAGCGGGCTAAAGTGGCCTTCATAATTAGCCTCCTAACGGGCGAAGCTCTGGCCTGGGCCACTCCGCTGTGGGACCGAGGAGATCCGCCTACGGCTAATCTGCAAGCCTTCCTCCAGGGATTCCCGAACTGTCTTTGAGGAACCTGGTCGCACCTCCTCTGCTGCCGCCACTCTGCTCCGTCTCCGTCAGAGCGACTCCACTGTGGGACAGTACTCTGTGCAGTTCCGCACCCTAGCCTCGGACTTGGACTGGAACAACGAGGCTCTGGTGGCGACGTTCTGGCAAGGCCTCTCGGGACGCGTTAAAGATGAGCTCGCGGGTCGGGACCTGCCTTCCTCTCTGGACGAATTGATTCGGTTGGCCACCCAGATCGATATCCGCTTTGCTGAAAGACAACAAGAGCTCCGCCTCCAACGCGAGTCCACTCGACCACGCCGGCTACCTCGCTTAGCTCCTGTCTTTCAACGCCCTCCCCTTCCTCCGCCAACGGCTCATGAGGACGAACCCATGCAGGTTGAAAGGGCTCATTTGACCCAGGAGGAACGCTCACAGCGACGTCTGAGGCAGTTATGCTTTTACTGTGGCGGTTCTGGCCACTTCATTGGGGACTGTCCGGTACGCCCGGGAAACTCCCGCACCTAGGGCTCGCAGGAGAGGCATCCCTAGGTGTCAGTGCGGCCTCTCCCCATCTGACCATTCCGGTTCTATGTGGAATTTCGCCAGACAGCAGCTTTCAGGCCACCGCCTTCCTGGACTCGGGGTCCGCTGGTAACTTTATCAGCCACGCGCTGGTGTCCAGTACGGCTTCCAGTGACCTCCCTGCAGAAACCCATGTTTGTCTCCTCAGCCAGTGGCGAATGCCTCAAGGATGCCATTCGGTTCTGCACTGCGCCCCTCACCTTGCAGGGAAACAGTGAAACTACTTGTACTGCCTCGTTACTCTTCTGAGATCCTTCTGGGTCTTCCCTGGTTACAAGAGCATGCTCCGACCCTAGACTGGAACACAGGCGAGATTCTTCGTTGGGGCCCGGCATGCCACTCACGATGCCTTCGGGCGCTCTGCCCAGCCCGTCGGTCTGCCTCTACCGAGTCTACGAAGTCTCTGCCAGGTCTGCCTGCTCCTTACCAGGACTTCTCCGATGTATTTTCTGAAAGACAGGCTGAAACTCTGCCTCCGCACCGGCCCTTCGATTGCCCTATAGACCTACAACCCGGTACTACTCCGCCCCGAGGCAAAGTCTACCCTCTTTCCGTCCCGGAGACAAAGGCGATGTCTGATTACATTCAAGAGAATCTCCGCAAAGGCTTTATCCGCAAGTCGTCCTCCCCTGTGGGAGCCGGATTCTTCTTTGTTGAAAAGAAAGATGGGACTCTTCGGCCATGTATCGACTATCGTGGCCTGAACAAAATAACCGTAAAGAATCGATACCCGCTGCCTCTGATCTCGGAGTTATTTGACCGCCTTCATGGCGCAAAATTTTTTTCCAAACTGGACCTCCGCGGTGCTTACAACCTGATTCCGATCCGGAAAGGTGACGAGTGGAAAACAGCCTTTAACACCCGCAATGGCCACTTCGAATATCTCGTCATGCCATTTGGTCGCTGCAACGCCCCGGCTGTCTTCCAAAACTTCGTTAATGAGATCTTCCGGGATCTTCTATATGTCTGCGTTATTGTTTATCTGGACGATATTCTCATCTATTCTCCAGACCTAGAGACTAACCGTCACCACGTCCGCCAGGTGCTCAGACGTCTCCGAGACCACCAACTTTATGCCAAGTTGGAGAAGTGCCTGTTTGAGCGCATCTCTCTGCCCTTTTTAGGGTACATCGTGTCGGATCAAGGTCTACAGATGGACCCCGCCAAGCTCTCAGCAGTCCTACAGTGGCCCCGTCCAGTGGGCCTTCGGGCCATCCAATGCTTTCTAGGCTTTGCCAATTATTACAGGCAATTCATCCCACAGTTCTCCTCGCTGGTGGCTCCTATGGTGGCCCTCACCAAGAAGGGTGCCGATCCCAAATCATGGGCTCCCGAAGCCCAAGAGGCATTCAAACGTCTGAAAACTGCAATCGTCTCCGCTCCTGCTCTCTCTCGTCTGGACCCTCTGTGCCCGTTTGTCATAGAGGTTGACGCCTCCTCAGTTGGTGCCGGCGCCGTCCTTCTTCAGAAGTCCTCCTCGGGGAAATTGCGGACGTGTGGATACTTCTCCAAGACTTTCACCCCTGCCGAACGCAATTACACTATCGGTGATCGGGAGCTTCTTGCCATAAAGTTGGCCCTGGAAGAATGGCGTCACTTGCTGGAGGGGGCTTGCCATCCCATAGAGATCTACACGGATCGTAAGAATCTTCTCTATTTACAGTCTGCTCAGCGATTTAATCCACGTCAAGCCAGATGGTCGCTTTTCTTCGCCCGTTTCAATTTCCTCCGACACTTCCGACCGGCTGAAAAAACGTCTGGGCGGAGGCTCTCTCCAGATCCTCTGACACAGTGGGCTTGGAGCCACCCCTGCAGCACATTATCCCTCCGGAACGGCTTCTTTCGGCAGCCCCGGTAGACCTTCAACAATTACCTCCGGGGAAGACCTATGTCCGTCCTGCTTTGCGGCCTCGAATCCTTAAATGGGGTCATTTTTCTCGAACAGCTGGTCATCCTGGGATCCACAAATCCGTACAGCTCATCTCGAGATACTATTGGTGGCCCACTCTCGCGCAGGACGTTAGGGATTTTGTCTTAGCTTGTACCTCCTGTGCTCGGAACAAATGTGCCTCGTCTCGACCCGCGGATCTGCTTCAGCCTCTCCCGGTGCCAGAGAAACCTTGGTCCCATATTGCTATGGATTTTGTCACCGACCTTCCGGCCTCATCCGGAAACACGGTCATTTGGGTGGTGGTGGATAGATTTTCTAAAATGGCTCATTTTGTGCCTCTGCCCGGGTTACCCTCGGCACCCCAGCTAGCCCAGCTCTTCTTCCACCACATCTTTCGGCTACATGGGCTCCCTTTGCACATCATCTCTGATAGGGGAGCCCAGTTTGTATCTAAATTCTGGCGGGCTCTGTGTACTCAGTTACGGGTCCAGCTAGACTTTTCATCTGCGTACCACCCTCAGAACAACGGGCAGGTGGAGAGGGTCAACCAAGTCTTAGGCACCTATCTGCGACATTTTGTGTCTGCCCGGCAGGATAACTGGTCTGACCTTCTCCCCTGGGCGGAATTCTCATACAATTCCCTAGACTCAGAGTCCGCTGGAGCCGCCCCCTTTTTTATTGTGTTTGGGCTACATCCCCGTCCGCCTCTCCCCCTATCCACCTCGTGTCATGTTCCTGCCGTGGATGCCCAAGTACGAGACATCAAGTCTCTCTGGCAGGTCACTCGTCAGGCCCTTTTTCGGGCTTCCACTTGTACTAAAATTCAAGCCGATAGGTACCGGAGACCTCCCCCTGTATTTAAGCCAGGTGATAGGGTTTGGCTATCGGCCAGATACATCCGTTTTAAGGTACCCAGCTACAAGTTGAGCCCCAAATATTTGAGCCCTTTTGTGGTACTGCGTCAGCTTAACCCGGTCGCCTACAAGCTCCGCTTGCCTCCCACTCTGCGTGTCCCGAACGCCTTCCATGTCTCGCTCCTCAAGCCTGTGGTGCTGAATCGCTTCTCCCGTGGTTCTGTCTCGCGGTGTCCTGTGGCCAACTCGGATAACATCTTTGAGGTCAAGGAGGTGCTGGCGCAGAAGACAGTGAGGGGGAAGCGGTTATTTCTCATAGAATGGAAGGGGTTCGGGCCAGAGGTTCGTTCGTGGGAGCAGGAACGCAACCTTTCACCACATCTCCAGGCTAGGTTAAAACAAACGAGGGGGAGACCACAGGAGGGGGGGGTACTGTCATAGCGGCCACGGGCGCCGCTGCCCCTGCGGCCATTCCCCTGCCTGCTAGGGCTTCGGCGCGGGCATCGCGGTCACCCGCGGCCACCCCTCGTCCCCACGCCGGCTCTCTTACCTGGCCGCGCTCCGGTGCACGCCGCTCCTGTCCGTCCCGGCCGTCGTGCGCATGCCCGCCCCCTAGTGCGTGCGCACGACGGCTGGTCTAGATTTAAAAGGCCAGTGTCCCAGTAATTGGCTTATTGCTGGACACTGGTCCTATATAAGGTATACGCCCCCGGCAACTGTTGCCAGATTGTTGGTGTGTTTAGATTGAGTTTGGAGTGTCTTAAAGTCCGTGTTGCTTATCCGTGTACCAGTCAATCCGACCCGCCACATTTCCTGACCTTGCCTGTTTGCCGCGTGCCCTGACTGTCTGCCTGTCTCTGACCACGAACCTCTGCCCTGACCTTCTGCCTGTCCCCGACTACGCCTTTGGATTACGATTCTGTACCATGCAATACCCCGGCTGCCATCGCGAGCAAGTCACGTCAGGGGCAACGACCTGGTAGCCTCACGCCGCAGCAAGTCCATCCCGCTTTGCGGCGGGCTCTGGTGAAAACCGGGGGCTACTTAGATTCCGTTCCCTGGCGTGGCTTAAGTATCATCGCTTGCGGTGGTCCAGCGAATCCACCGAACCCTTACAAACATGTGCAGGCTGGAATTACAACGGGTGGAAACATCGCATATCAGAGTGTGTTGGGGGAGGCCGTTCTGCCGCTGCAACTCGAGGAGGGTGTTCCTGGCTTTGTAGGAATGGATAAAGTGCATGCACAGTTTCTTCTGAAGATCGGTGGAAGACTTCAGGAACCTTTTCACATCCAGATTGAACACATGCGCCCTGCATGGCGCATGGACCAGCCCTCCTCGGTGCAGCGCGGACACCATGTTCCTCCCATTGTCCGTCACCATGGTTCCGATTTGCAGTTGGCGCGGAGAAAGCCACACATCGATTTCTTGCTGCATGACGCGGAGCAGTTCCTCCCCTGTGTGACTTCGTTCGCCGAGGCAAGCCAGGTGTAGAACTGCGTGACATCGCTGTGCCCTACACATGTGGTATGATGGAACAGTACTAGTGGAGGCTTAGTAGGTGGGGGGGGGGGAGGAGGAGGAGCAGGACATTGGCGCAGCAGCCGCAGTTAGACGAGGTGGAGGAGAAATCGGCGTCTCCTGTCCAAGTTATTGGTGTGTCTGGGCAGGAAGCACATTCACCCAGTGGGCCGTAAAGGACATGTACTGGCCCTGACCATAGTTACAGCTCCAGACGTCAGTGCTGCCGTGCACCTTGGAACAAACCGATAAGCTCAAGGACTGGCCCACTTTCTGTTCTACATATTTATGAAGTGCTGTACTGCCTTTTTGGAAAAGAAATTACGGCTTGGAACTCTCCATCTCGGCTCGCAAAAGCCATTAGTTCTCTGAAGGTGCAGAGTCCACCATTTGGAAAGGGAGGACTGCAGTACCAACAACTTAGGACAGGAGCACGGTCAGCTGCTGCACCTTAGGATGGTTGGACGCATACTGTTGTCTCTTTGCAATCGCCTCGCTGAACTACTGCTGGCGCCATGAGTAGCGAGGAGCAGGAGCATCTGGACCGGGAGATGATGTGAAAGAGAAACAGCTCCCTTCTGCAGTGGTGGTGGAGCCTTGACTGGCTGAATTGGTATGCGTGCCACATGCCGCTGCTGCGGTGGCAGGATGGACCACCAAATCTGAGCCACATTTCTCCCAGGCCACCGGATGGTGACGCTGCATGTGTTGACGCAGGGCCGTGGTGCCAACGTTAGCTCCCTGGCCACGCTTCACTTTCTGCCCACAGAATCTACATATACCCATATTCGGCTCCTCCAGAGTTACTACTGCCGGCGTTGCCTTGCTTAGCCCCTGTGCCGCTACTTTCTTGGACCTGCGAAGCGGATTTTCTACCCAGTGGCCGCTTGGCTCCCGAACTCGCACTGCTGCTACCCTGCTGACTCACGGCCACACAACCCACTTGCTGGCTGCGCCGCTGCCTGACGCGCAAGCTGACGCCCTCTTCTCCTGACGATGATGAAGCCCTTGCTTCACCCGCTCCCAAGTGCGGTCGGCTACATCATCATCTATTTGTGCTTCATCGTCACTGCTGTCCTCATCACCGGTCTTGGTATGCCGAGGCTGACCCCTCACAACATGACCTCCCATGCCACTCTCCACATCTATACTTTGCCGCCTACTGCAAGAAGCAGGGGATATTGGCCCCATTTCTTCGCTGCCAAGTAGCTGCTGAATGCCCTCCTCATCCTCGCTATATAGTGGCGCTGAGCACAGACCACATAGTAGATCTCTGTCTGAGGGAACCGGATGGGAAAGAGGCGGGTTGAGGACAGGTGAGGGCCGCTGACCTGCTACCGGGCCATGCCAACTAAAGGTTGTGTTTGACGTTCCCACCGACTCTTGACTGGGGTCGTCACATGTCATCTGGGAGGAAGTGGATGACAATACAAATACCACTTCATTTTTGGCTGCTCAATTCTTTTGCGCAATTTACATCCAGGGGTTAATTAAGCGTTGTTCTGCTGCTGTGGTGACTAAAAGAAAACGTTTATTTCACCGTCAAAAAATACATTTTTCCTGTAGCATAATTCACAAGCGAAGGTTAAATACAATTTTTTTCTCTTGTTGTTTAGCGTAAAAAACACGCCATTGTAACACGCTACAAAGCTGGTAGTTTTTGGCTGCTCAATTCTTTTGCGCAATTTACATCCAAGGGTTAACTAAGTGTTTTTCTGCAGTTGTTCTGTAGCATAATTCATATCTGAAGGTTAATTAAGCCTGTTTGTGCTTTTATATGAATTAAAATACACTGATTTTTTAAACGGCACATACAAGTCAATTTTTCCTGCCCATATGTGGAGCGCAATTTATATCCAAGGGTTACCCAAGCTTCTTAGTGGGTTCATTTGGAGTCAAATACAGGGTGTGTATTTATCATATACAGATATCTTCATCAAACAGTGTCTGTACATTTTAGAACAAACAGTAGGTCAGACAGAGAGGTGGGAGGCTCTTCATCTGCGAGTGGCAGAGGCACAAACATTCCTGGCCCAGGTCACAGCACAGCAAGGGGACGTCGCAGCAGGGGTCACTCGGTGAGGACACAACTGCTGCTGTCATCTAGCGGCCGTGTGCTGACTAGCAACCCAAGGGTTCTTGATTGGTTGACTAGGTCATCCACTTCCTCCCAGATGACATCTCACATCCCCAGCCAAGAGTCAGTGGGAACGTCAGACACAACCCTTAGTTGGCATGGCCCGGGAGCGGTTCAGCGGCCTTCACCTGTCCTCAACCCGCCTCTGTCCCATCCGGTTCCCTCAGCCAGAGATCTACTATGTGGTCTGGGCTCAGCGCCACTATATAGCGAGGATGAACAATTTGAGGAGGGCAGTCAGCAGCGAAGAAATGGGGCCAATATCCCCTGCTTCTTGCAGTAGGCGGCAAAGTATAGATGTGGAGAGTGGCATGGGAGGTCATGTTGTGAGGGGTCAGCCTCTGCATACCAAGACCAGTGATGAGGACAGCAGTGACGATGAAACACAAATAGATGATGATGTAGCCGACCGCACTTGGGAGCCGGGTGAGGCACGGGCTTCATCATCGTCAGGAGAAGAGGGCGTCAGCTTGCGCGTCAGGCAGCGGCGCAACCAGCAAGTGGGTTGTGTGGCCGTGAGTCAGCAGGGTAGCAGCAGTGTGAGGTCTGGAGCCAACCGGCCACGGGGAAAAAAACCCGCTTCGCAGGTCCAAGAAAGTAGCGGCACTGGGGCTCAACGAGGCAGCGGCAGTAGTAGTCACTCAGTGCGGAGCGTTGGCAGTAAAATTCGATACTCGGCGGTGTGGCAGTTCTTTGCTAAGACACCGGAGGAGCCGAATATGGGTATATGTAGAATCTGTGGGCAGAAAGTGAAGCGTGGCCAGGGAGCTAACGTTGGCACCACGGCCCTGCGTCAACACATGCAGCGTCACCATCCGGTGGCCTGGGAGAAACGTGGCTCAGATGTGGTGGTCCACCCTGCCGCCGCAGCAACAGCAGCAGCAGCGCCCAGCCATTGCAGCCAGTCAAGGCTCCACCACCTCTGCAGAAGGGAGGTATTTCTCTTTCACATCATCTCCCGGTCCAGATGCTCCTGCTCCTCGCTACTCATGGCGCCAGCAGACGTTCAGCGAGGCGATTGCAAAGAGAAAACCCAGTATGCTTTCCCAACCATCCTAAGGTGCAGCACTGACCGTGCTCCTGTCCAAGTTGCGGGTTTACTGCAGTCCCTCCCTTTCCAAATGGTGGATCTGCACCGTTCAGAGAACTAATGGCTTGTGCCGAGCCAAAGATGGAGAGTTCCAAGCCGTAATTTCTTTTTCAAAAGGCAGTACCAGCACTTCATAAATATGTAAAACAAAAGGTGGGCCGTCCTTGAGTTATCGGTTTTGTTCCAAGGTGCATGGCAGTGCGGACGTCGGGAGCTGTAACTACGGTCAGGGCCAGTCAATGTCCTTTACGGCCCACTGGGTGAATGTGCTTCCTGCCCAGGCACACCAACAACTTGGAAAGGAGACGCCGCTTTCTCCTCCACATTGTCAAACTGCGGCTCCTGCGCCAATGTCGCCTCCTCCTCCTCCACCACCACCACCATCTCAGCCTCCACAATTATTTGCTCCATCATACCACATTTTGTAGGGCACAGCGGTGTCACCCAGTTCTACACCTGGCTTGCCTCGGCGAACGAAGTCACACAGGGGAGGAAATGTTCCGTGTCATGCAGCAAGAAATCGATGTGTGGCTTTCTCCGTGCCAACTGCAAATCGTAAGCATGGTGATGGACAATGGGAGGAAACATGGTGTCCCGCGCTGCACCGAGGAGGGATGGTCCATGCGCCCTGCATGGCGCACGTGTTCAATCTGGTTGTGAAAGGTTCCTGAAGTCTTCCACCGATCTTCAGAAGATTCTGAAAATGGCCAGGAAACTGTGCATGCACTTCATCCGTTCCTACAAAGCCGGGAAACACCCTTCTCGAGTTTCAGCGGCAGAACGGCCACCCCAACACACTCTGATATGCGATGTTTCCACCCGTTGGAATTCCAGCCTGCACATGTTGGACCGACGTATGAACGAGAAAGGCCATTAACGTTTTTTTGTTTGATCCAGGCGGACAGGAGTACTCCCATGGTAACTTTGATGTCAGCCAGTGGCAGCTCATGGGTGACACCTGCCATTTGTTGAGGCCATTCGGGGAGGCGCGTTATTTGTCAGTTGCCAGGACTACGGGATGAATAACGTCATTCCACTGCTTCATGTCCTGGAAACGATGCTGAAAAATCTGTCTGGGCAGGGACTGGAGATGTGGCGACTACTTTCTCGTGGCCACATGAGTCCGCTGGGGACTAAAATGGGGGAGGAGGAGGAGGAGGGACATTGGAGCAGAAGCATTGTCTGGTGAAATTTTGTGGATTTTCTACCCAGGTGACAAAGAGGAGGAGCAGGAGAAGCAGGAGGAGGTAGATGGAGATGAGGAAGACGAGGCAGATGACCCACAAGCACTGTGGCAGTATACAGTGGAGATGGAGGCAGGGATCCCCTCGGAGTCACTTGTGCAGATGGCCCCCCCAGCATGCTGATTTGGCTGGTATGACAGCCGAATAGTCACGCATCCGGCAAGGGATGACTTCTGGCTCTCCAAACCCCATTGGACCTCGCTACCGGTCCAAAATGGGACCTTTTTCCCAGCTATTGAGAGGGAGGACAAACTCAAATACTATAGGGAAATCCTCCGTAGTCAGTTGGCCGCTGCTTATGTGCGGCATCGTCCCTCCTCTGACAGGTCTGACCGAGGGGTTCTTCAGCGCTCACGTACTACTGCCGCGGCTGCCGGGGGGAAGGTGGGGTAGTCGGAGCAGTACCAGCTCCATCAGCAGCAACCTAAGTCTGGAGTCACTGATGAGCAGCTTCCTTCACCCGCCTAGTGAGGAGGGCAGTCGCCAGCAGCAGCAGGACCTGGAGCAGACCCTGAACCAACAGGTGGTGGCCTACTTGGACAGCACTCTGCCACCTCAGTTAGAAGATCCGCTGGACTACTGGGCAGCCAACTGGATGTGTGGCCGAAACTTGCCGAGTTTGCAGTGGAGAAGCTGTCCGGCCCGGCCAGTAGTGTGGCAAACAGAGCGGGTGTTCAGTGCGGCGGGGGGCCATCGTTAACCCCAAGGAGAACCCGCTTGTCCACGGGAAATGTGGAACGACTGACCTTTGTCAAAAATGAATCATGGCCCTGGATCGGCCAGGAATTCCACAACACCAATGCCTTAGGCGTCAGACTACATCAGCCATGACGCCTCAACCCAAATTGTGAAAAAATGAGTCTGGGTTCAAAACTACCTGCCTCACCACTATTCTGATGCCGCCACCCGCCTGATGCCACACATCTCGACAGTTTCTCCATCTGCCACCAACCATCTTTACCAGGGACTGATATTGCCCCCACCTCCACACTCTGTATTGTGCCACTGTCTGACCTCATGCTGCTGCTATGGCTGCTGCCGTGGCCTCCAAATGTGTCATTGTCCCACTCTGTGGCCTACTCCTGTCTTTGCCCCCTCCAGAATGTCATTGTGCCACTGTCTGACCTCATGCTGCTGCTGTGGCTGTTGCCGTGACCTACACACTGTGTCATTGTCCCACGCTGTGGCCTACTCCTGTTTTTGCCACCTCCAGAATGTGATTGTGCCACTGTCTGACCTCATGCTGCCTGCTGTGGCTGCTGCCCGTGACCTCCACACTGTGTCATTGTCCCACTCTGTGGCCTACTCCTGTTTTTTGCCACCTCCAGAATGTTCATTGTGCCACTGCCTGACCTCATGCTGCTGCTGTGGCTGCTGCCGGTGACCTCCACATTTGTGTCATTGTCCCACTCTCTGGCCTACTCCTGTTTGTGCCACATCCAGAAGTGATTGTGCACTGGCCTGACCTCATGCTGCTGCTGTGGCTGCTGCTGTGACCTCCACACTGTGTCATTGTCCCACTCTGTGGCCTATCCTGTTTTTGCACCTCCATAATGTCATTGTGACATTGACTGACCTCATGCTGCTGCTGTGGCTGCTGGCCGTGACCTACACACTGTGTCATTGTGCCATGTCTGACCTCATGCTGCTGCTGTGGCTGCTAACCGTGACCTCCACACTGTGTCATTGTGCCACTCTGTGCCTACTCCTGTTTTTGCCACCTCCAGAATGTGATTGTGCCACTGTCTGACCTCATGCTGCTGCTGTGGCTGCTGCCGTGACCTACACACTGTGTCATTGTCCCACTCTATGGCCTACTCATGTTTTTGCCCCCTTTCCAGAATTGGGGGATTGTGCCATTGCCTGACCTCATGCTGCTGCTGTGGCTGCTGCCGTGACCTCCACACTGTGTCATTGTCCCACTCTGTGGCCTACTCCTGTTTTTGCCACCTCCAGAATGTCATTGTGCCACTGCCTGACCTCATGCTGCTGCTGTGGCTGCTGCCGTGACCTACACACTGTGTCATTGTGCCACTGTCTGACCTCATGCTGCTGCTGTGGCTGCTGCCGTGACCTACACACTCTGTCATTGTGCCACTGTCTGACCTCATGCTGCTGCTGCCGTGACCTACACACTGTGTCATTGTGCCACTCTGTGGCCTATTCCTGTTTTTGCCACCTCCAGAATGTCATTGTGCCACTGTCTGACCTCTTTGCTGCTGTGGCTGCCGCCGTCACCTTCCACGCTCTGTCACTAATGTTGCCATCTGAGCTCTCAGTTTGTTTTTTTCCAGCTTTCTCTGGAATGACTTTATCAGGCAACATTCCCGTTTCAGTTTTTTGGTCATTTTGCCCTTTAAGTGCCCAGCGAATTTTATAGTGAAGCGATTCTAAGAGCGGCGGCAGTCATGTGCGTGTCATACTAAAACATAACATTGTATGAAGACCAAACCAAGCTCCCTCTGCATATTTAAGCTGGCACAACGTTCTACAGTACCTGCAGGCTCTGTGCAGCCTGGAAAAAAGCAGTTTTTTAATGTGATTCGTCCGAAGTAATTCGGAACGAAGTTATTTTGCCGAGAAATTCGGCGAAGTGAACGAAACGAAATTCGGGAAATTCGCCCAATCTCTAGTTAAGACGTAGAAGAGCAAAGGATTGGGGTTTTGTGTAATAATCACATTTTTAAAAGTAATCCACATTTTGTGTAGGGAAAAACCTTGACAATGTATTTATTGTAAACCTTTTTCTACTCCCATCTTTCCTTCTTTTTTTTATTTCTTTTTTGGATTGAAAATAAATTTTGAATTCCCCAAGTACTCTCCATGCTTTAAATTACAGGGGGGATTGTACTTTTACAATACATAAAAAAATTTCTACCTACACTTTTTTTACACCCTTAAACTAGTACATCTTTTTGCTCTTTAGTTTATGGAAAGGTGAATAAATCTTTTTGCACCCCAAATTTAAACCCCTTAATGACTGCAGGTCATTTTGGGACAGTTTTATGGTGAAAGGGTCACCAGTCGGCAGTAATGTCTTGAGAAATTTTAGTGTGTTCATGTAAATTTTGGAAGTTGTATAGCTGGAGAATCATGACAAATACAAAGGGGTGTTTTCACAGGGAGGTTTTTGGTTCGTTTTTGAATGGTTTTTGTGCAAAAAGGCACAGCAATTAAAGCTGTATTTTTTCAGCACAAAAAAAGCATCGAAAATTTCCCCCAAAAATGTTTTGTTTAAAGCACCCCTTTGGGAAAGTTTTTTACACAACCAGTTTTGGTACAGTTTTAACTGGGGTTTTTCAGGGTTTAAATGCCTTTTTTTACCCCAGCAAATTCTTTCCCGTTGTCAAAATTGTTTAGGGGGGGGTTTTTAAGGAAGTAATCAATTTTTGGGGTTTGAAGTCTTGGGGTTTTCAAAAAACAAATAATTTATTACTTTAACCCTTTTCCCAAACCCTTTTTTCATAAAAAGTGAAAAAAAACTTGCTGGTTTAAAAAAAGGCAGTTTTAAATTTGGGAAAGCAGTTAGGGTTTTTTTCAACTTTTAAAAAAATGCAAATTTTTTTTGGGAGCAAATGTTCAGGGGAAAAGGCTGTGCCTTTCTGCACAAAAAAAGCATCTGTGTGTTTAAACACCCTTTAAAAATATATTAAAAAATGTTTCTGGATGGGAAAAATTGGGAAAGTGTCTTTTTTTCCTTAATCGGCGACTGTATATCAGTATAAAGAAAAAAAAAAAATGACGGAGACTACACCCTTTCCAAAAAATGGGAACCATTATGTTGAAACGGGGCCCCAAAAAAATCGAGTCGATTTTTTTTAAGATCGATTCGAAAGTCGAAATCGGGTCTCAAGCATCTTCAATTTCCCCCTTTTAAAATCAATGGGGGAAAAAAAGTTTTGGTTAATTTTTTTTTCCCATACAGGTGAGGAGAAGCTGGAATTTTTCCGAATAGTCCCAAATGGATAAGTGGAAAAAAACTTAGTGAAGAAAAAGTTGCTCTAAGGGGACACAGAAAAAAATTTTGGGGAGGCAAAATAAATTCATTCCTTCCAAGGGTAATTTAAAAGTTAGGCAGCAAAAGCTATAGGAGGGACAAACCGGGGACAGTTACTATGAGGGCCCCCTTTTACACCTAAGACGACAAACCGGGATTGGAAAAACAAATGGGAATGGCAGGGAACCCCCCTTTCACTTTTTTTTCACCCGGGGCCCAAAAATTTTAAAATTATGCCCTTTGCAGGGTTAAATAGGGTTTGGTGGCCGTACCAAATTGGGGGCAGAGGGGAACCCTGGGAATGGGGGAAAAACGGAGGTTCCGGTTGAAATACTTTGGGGCCCGAAACCCTTGGTGGCAGAGGGGGAAATTTCCAAAGGGGAAAAGCAAGGGTTTCCAAATTGACAAATTAGGGGCCCCCATAACCCTTGGGGCAGCCCAGAACATTTGGAGTGGGGAAAGCCCTTTTGGTAACCCGGTTTGGAAACAAAGAAAAAAAATTTTAAAACCCCCAAACCCTCCCAAAGCTAAAAACCTGAAAAGTTGATATTGCCTGGCTGTTGGCCTTTGGGAAAAATTTTTCCCTTTTTGGGTGGTGGAAAAAGATGGTTTCCGCCATGGTTTTAAAAGCCCTTTGGATTCCCCAATATCAGAAAGCCGGCAGGAGACAATGCCGAGCGGAGGGGCCCTTTGGGGGCCCTTAACACAAAGGTCAAGAGCTGTTGGGCAGTCGCCGGAAAAACAGACCCCCCCAAAAAGGCTGGGGGTAAGAACCCAATGCCAGGAAGGTGGGGTTGGGGGACAACGGAAGCCCAAACCCCCTTGCTTTACCTTATGTTTTGACTTACCACAACCCTTTTCCCTGGCACACAAATGAATTTGGTTGTGGGGAAATTTTTTTAAGCGCAAAACCCCGTTTTTGATTTTCTGCTGAGGAAGGGTCGAAGGGGCTTAGCCACACTTCCGGTGTTCGCACCCTGTTCGGCATGAATGGAAAAACTGCAGCATCTCTGGGCCCCCCTGTCAAAAACCCTTTGATTTTGTAATGTGGGGAACACGCTAGAATTCCCCCCTCCATATGTCCAAACGAACTTTTGGGGCAAAACCCTTAAGCAGTTTTAAATGTCACATGGCCTGAAATAGCAGTTTTTTGCCCGGGCCC
Source organism: Phyllomedusa bahiana (assembly GCA_025379985.1). Taxonomy (NCBI): domain Eukaryota; kingdom Metazoa; phylum Chordata; class Amphibia; order Anura; family Hylidae; genus Phyllomedusa; species Phyllomedusa bahiana. The sequence continues at coordinate 25,498 of JAODAL010036278.1, forward strand.
GGGTGTTGCCTCTTAGGAAATGGGAAACCAGGTAAAAATTTTATGCACCAATCCTTGGGATTTTTGAAGGGCCACCAAAAAGCTCGTTGGGGAAAAAGCCCCTTTTCAGCAGGACCGTTTTTGGTTATAAATTTTTTCTGGAACAAGCATTAGGGACTCGTGGCAGCAGGTTCCCCCGCAGAAAAAGGAGGAGGAGGGGAAAACGAAGCGTTTCTCGTAGAGGATGCAGAAGGGCCCCAATGTTTTTCTTTAGGCCATTTCTAAGGGCCAAAAAGGGGGGGGGTGCAGGACTTTTAGTTAAATTTAAAAGAGTAGCGTCCCTGAGGGTAGCCAAGGGTTGATGGTGGGGCGGATGAGGAATTTGGGGGAGGCTAGGAGGCAGGGGTTTGGAAAACCATCAGTACTGATTATTCCCACCCCGGGGGTAAAGATTGGCCAGATTGCAGGAAAAGGAGGAGGAAGATCCATTAGTGACCCCCGACCCCGAGGCTTGGGAGATCCTAGCAGCATCTCACCCCCAAGAGTCTTGGATGCTGCAAATTTCCTCAAAATGAAACCACACATCAAAGGGAATTAAAAAAAGAACAAACCCCTGAAAGAGGCGGGGGAATCCCATCTGGTTTTTAAATTTTTCTCTTTGGTGTGGCTTAAATTAAAACCCCTTTCAGAGTGGAGCAGTGAGCTATTCTTTTTGAGGACTCCTCTCCCAAAAAGAGAAGGGGTTTTAACCCCTGACCAAACCCCCCTTTGTGGAGACTACACGGATATTTTTTTTTCCGTTAAGCTGCAAACACAAAAAAAAATTGGCCCTGCCTAAGAGAAAAGGGCAAAGCTGCTGATGCTGGGGATGCCAAAGGGTTTAGCCCAAGAAAGGTCGGCACAGTTGTCGCTAAAACCAGTCCATTTAAAATCCCAAAAACCCAAATTTCCCCCAAAAGGAAAAAAGGGAGCAGTAAAAAAAAAGTCCCGAGGACAAAAAAAGTTCCAGCAAAAGGGGAAAAAAAAGGGAGGGAAAGGGTAAAACCCGACCCGAAGAAGGGTTCAAAGAAGGGAAAAAAAAGGGGAAAATCTTCCAAACCCCGAAAAAAGGGAGAACAAAAAGTGAATTTAGACCCCAGGCATTTTATGGAGGGAAAAAAAGGGAACCCCAAAAATTTTTAATAAACCCACATCTGTTATGTCCCTTTTTAAGTCCTTTTTGTACCTTTTTTTGTTTTTCATTTCAGAGGAATTTTTTTTATAAGATATTTTGTAAAAGTTTTAAATTTTTTTTTTTTTAATCGCTTTTTTCCCCGGGGAAAAAACCCCCCCTCTTTTTTGATTTTTTTTTTATTCTATTAAGTAAATTTTGGGGAAAAATATGGGCCCCTTATATGCAGGGGGTTAATTGTCTAGGAAATGCGATGAAGTGGTACCTGAGTGGGGAGGGAAGGGGGGGGGGGCGCAAGCCCCCCGGTTTTTTTTTCCAGACAAGAAAGGAAAAATGATTTTTTTTTTTTCCTTTTTTTGTGACCTTTTGCCTCCCGTATCTTATTGCGGATTCCCCTGACAAAGGGGTTGGGGGCAAAGGGCCCAAATGGGTTCCCATTTTTTTGGTGAATTTTTTATTTTTCCCCCTTTAAAAAATTTCACTGGTCCCCTTTTCCCTAGAATTTTTTCCATCCTAATAAAAAAAAAAATTTAAATTTCCCCAGTGTTGGATTTTGCCTCTAAAAAAAAAAAAAAATTTTAAAAAAAAGCGGTTTTCTGAGTGGCCACCCTCCTTGAACCACCCTTACAAGACAAAAGTGAAGCAATTTTTTTTCCACCCACACCCAAAATAAAAATTAGAATGCAAAATTTTGAGACAGTGCTCCCAGCTCCAAAACATCTTTTGCTTCTTCTTCACATTCTAATGGCGGATCGGTGGAACAAACATCACAGCAACGTTTAGGCTGGTGCAGTTTTAGAATGGCAAATAGCCGCAGCAGGCAGTGTGGCAGAACCCTACTGGGTGACATTTGGCAATCGATTTTAACACTTGACTGCAAGGCAGAGCATCATTCAGACACACAGAGACTGCCTTAAGACCAAGGTCCATAACTATTTGCAGCTCAGCATTAATTTTTTGGGAGTTAGTCTGGACCATTCAACTATGGGTCGTTGCGGACGATTGCCCTTGTCAGCATAGCATTGTGGTGATCTTTGTTCTGGACACGAATCGTTGGACCACCTCTGAAAAACAACAGGGTCCCGCCAAGCGCGGGAGGAGGAGACGGACATGATTGAGGACCACAGAGCCTTCTCTCCATCGAATCCACAAGGCCGACAGTTTCTCTATTTTATTGGTCTTCATTAGGCGTGGTTCGGGGGGGGGGCTCTGGGATAGTGCAAGGCGGCGCATCAGCTCCTCCAGGGTGTATCATCTGAGGGCTAAGTCAGGGCTGTGTTTGAAGCTTGTGCCCGAGGAAATCGGAGGAGGGTATTTTCTAGACACGACGTTTCGGTTACCTGAACGTCCCTGCCTTGGGGAAAGGAGGTTTGTTGCGTGGAATTATGAGGCCGACGAGGGCAAGGATAGATGAGGAAAGAAGATCAGTTTGCTAGTGACTCCTCGAACAACCAGAAGGCTTTGGGAAACTCAGGATCTCCTCTCTTAACTTCAATGGGTGCTTGGATGCTCCCATTTTCCTTCCACATAATCCTCGCATTTAAGGCCATCAAAATGAAACAACTGTTACTGGGTGGCCACCCTCCTGGATCCCCCGGGGTTATGGTACAAAAATAAACTCAGCACTTTCTTCCACCCACCCAAAAATAGGAGTAAAATGGCAGGGAAAAAGGAGTACCTTGCTGACTTGATCAACATGGAGACATCTGTTGCGTCTGCTTCACGTTCCTCAAATGTCACGGTTGGACAACTCAGCGACTTGACAGCAAGTTAGAGTGCAAAGTAGCCGTTAGCGGGCAGCAGGCAGGTTGGCTAGATGCCTAATGGGTGACCTCTGGCATAATCTTTATGTTCCACCTCACCAACCGCATGCATTGAGGGCCACACATCAAAACACACAGAGGACCTGCTTAAGATCCATGGGTGCACGAATTTCTGGTCTCTAGACCCCGATGTTTTGCATTGTGTTCCTGGACCCAATTAGACTTCTGGGTATCCAAATGGACGAATTGCCCGAGCTCGCTGCCACGCCATAGAGGTGTTGTCCTGCCCAGCAGCCAGCGTATATCTGAGCGGATCCTTCAGCACAGCTGGGAGGAGTCACATTACAGACAAACGCATCGGCTTTCCACAGATAATTGTGGATCGTTTTGACTTTCATCAAGATCGAATCAGGCATGGATCTCTGATGATGTATTGTGGCCCCAATTGCCGAGGTCACCGATTTAGTTGCCGGGTCTACCTTCACATTCCTTCATTCAAGAAAACAGAAATTGGTATCCTTTGAAAAATTTTTTTTAAAAATTTAGCATTTTCTTACTGCATTTTTTATTTATTCTTTTCCAACAGTTATTTTTGCTGGTTTTGCTTCGTGAGGAGAACTGAAAAGACAGCAAGGTTTCTTTGACTACAACGTATTCCATTTTTACTCATCTTTATCTTTAGAAATTTTCAGCTTTTTATGTTTCAGTAGTTTTGAGGTCATGTCTGCTGTGGGATAAAGCTAAATAATTATCGTCCCTTTGGAACCAGAATATTTGGCCCGGCTTTCTAAGTGGCCATTTCTCCATACACCTATCTTTTTAATACGTGGCTGAGAGATGAGAAGTCATATTTATAAATTTTCTGGGGTCATTGTTGCTGTTGAGATTGAGTGATACAGCTATAATCATGTCCTTTTGGAACAGAAATGTGGCTTTTCCTAAGTGGCATTTCTCAATCACAATTTTTTAATAGTGGTATTGGAGAAAGTCATATTTATAATTTTTTGGGGTCATGTTGTGTGTGATTTCAGCTAATTAATATGGTACTTTGGAACAAAAAATGTGGCTTTCTAAGTGGCGCATTTCTCAATCACAATGTTTAATAGTTGCCTGGTTGGAAGTCTTTTTTATATTTTTTGGTCAATTGCTGCTTTGAAATGCTAGCAATACTTAAAGGTCCTATTCTAAAACAATGGTTGTTTTTTTCTAACAGACAATTTGTTCTCACAATTGTCCAAAGTGGTCAAGGGTATGCTTTGAAATTTTTGGGGGAATTTTGCTTGTGACAGGCAGCTTATACTACAGGTCTTCCTCCCTATTCTAAAAAATGTTTGTTTCTAACAGACATTTGTTCTTCACAATGTCAAAAGTGGCCTCATCATGGGTCATGTTTTGGAATTTTTGGGGCATTTTGCCTGTGAAAGCAGCTTACTACAGGTCCTATTATAAAAAAAATGTTGTTTTTATAACAGACATTTGTTCTTCACAATTGTCAAAGGTGTCCAAAGGGTTGATGGTGCTGTCAGAAAACAGGAACATAGGTAGGTTAGGACACTGTAATGGAACAAACATATTGCAAAATGACTTGTTTTTTGCAAGATCTTTAACATAAGCTATCAATCCCTGTATTGAGACAACCCATTTAATACAATTAAAAAAGAGGAAACAAAGACATGGTGGGATTCCTCCTATTTTAAAAAAGCTTGGTTTTCTTGAATTAAACTAACTAAAAATAACTTGCTTGTAACAATATATGCTGGTAAAGAATTCCTCCTGATTTGTACAAGGGAGAGGTACAGGAAGGGTAAACTTGACCCGATGTAGGTTATTCAGTGGACATGGATAGTAGAGCACGGAACAGAGAAACAAAGTACAGAGACCATTTTCCTCCTGGCACGTTGAGTAAAAATGAGAAAAAAGAATGCCAAGGTAAAAGGGCCACCTGGGTGGACACAGGGGAAGGAGCGGTTGGTTAACCACCAGTATTTGCCACAGTTGAAGCTCAAGTGGTCCGCACTAATAGGGTGGGGCGAAGCGCTACCCAGGGTCTTGACTGTTGGTGTGAGGAAAAGCTGTGAGGTCTTACCTCACAATTCCGCTTCCCGCACTGTGCTTCAGCACGACTGTTTTCGTTGCTGCGTCATAAGGCTTTTTACCTGTTTTTGTTATAGTATGGACAGACGCCAGCCTGGGCTCTCACCGCACCCACTGTAACTCCGGCCCTGGCTGCTGAACCTGCATGTTAATAGATGACAGATGCTATCCTTTTTCTCTCACCACACCCACTGTAAGTCTGGCAGCTGGACCTCCGTGTTAACAGATGGTTTGACGGCAGCACTGGCCTCACCGTTAGGGCAATCAGGAGAGCTTTAAATTTTCTCTAAAAAATCAGATTTTGAAAAAGGTGATTTCTGTGAGGTTAAGTAGTGTCAAAAAGGGCTCCAGGGCTGGACACAAATTGAAAATTTGAGGCATAAAAATTTTCTGGGGCTGGAGTCACAAGGGGGTCGCATCATTTGATCCCCAAAGGGGAGTCTGTCCCTAATCAATGAAGAAGGATTTGGAGGAAAAAAAAACCCAAATTGAATTGATTGGCTGAATCAGTCTCAGAAGCCAGGAGGGCAAATGTCTTCTCAACTAAGAAGTGTTTTGGGGATGACTGGGGACCATTTGTATTACTTATGGGGTGTGCGGACGAATTATACCATCACACATGTAAAAAAAACCTTTAAAAAACTGCAGGGAGGGGTGTATGTTGTTGCTATCACACTTGAAAAAAAAGAAAAATGGTAATAATGTTAAACTATAAAAAAACTTCCCTAAAAAATTCTGTAAAACAAATGTCCGTTACCAAAAAATACACTAAATGAGAGTCACTGTACAAAATAGCATAGTGCCACTTTGTGTTCTGTGGGTCAAACAGTTTAGGGGTCATGCTGGGGCCCCAGGACAGGTATAGTCTATGTCCAGTGAAACTAAAATGGTGGTTGAAAGACTCCTTTTTCAGGCACTTTTTAAATGGGGGCTCATGCAGGTTTGGGGCTCATGCTGTGGCCCAGACAGATATAGTCTATTTTCCAGTGAAACTAAAATGGTGTTGAAAGACTCCTATTTCCGGCACTTTTTAATCTGTGGGTCAGGACAGGTTTAATTTGGTCATCTGCGGTTACAGGACAGATAAAGTTAATGTCCAGGGTTTAACTAAAATGGTGGTTCAAAGACTCCTTTTTCCGGCCTTTTAATCTGGGGTCAGACAGGTTTTAATGGTCATAACTGCCGGTACAGGACAGGTATAGTCATTCCAGTGAAACTAAAATGGTGGTTTGAAAGACTCCTTTTCCCAGCACTTTTAATCTGTGGGTAAGACAGGTTTAATGGCATACTGCGGTACAGGACAGATATAGTTAATGTCCAGTTCAACTAAAATGGTGTTCAAAGACCCTTTTTCCGGCACTTTTTAAACTGGGGTCATGCAGGTTTGGGGCTCATGCTGCGTTCCAGGACAGGTATATTCAATGTCCAGTTCAAGTAAAATGATGGTTCAAATCATACTGCCTTCTGGCACTTTTTAATTTGTGGGTCATGCAGGTTTAAGGGTCAGGCTGGGGTACAAGACAGGATAGTGAAGGGTCTGTGATTTTTTTTCTGTGGCTTTTATAACCTAAGTGTTTCCCTAAGATGTACACATATCCATTTGACTTTTTGTGGATGTTAATTTCCAGCTTCTCCACCCCTTTGTTTGGTTGTAAGAATGAAGGTGTTGTTGCTCTCCCATAGACTTTAATGGCCCATCGGCGATAATCATTATCGACTACGAAATCTTATTATAATTGCCGATATCGACTATCGACCCAAATGACGATAGTCAACGTAAATCCCCAAATCACTACTAGAAATCCAGTAAAAGACATATACATATTAAGTGGCATTTCCATCACACGACTTTAAATATGATCTTTCTTACTGACAGACTGTATTCCTTTAGAGCTCTGCAGCCTTGTTCCCTATTGATAAATCGCCTCTATTACCAATGTCCCTCTAACAGGCTCAGCTAGGAATAGCAGAGCTGAAATGGTAGTCACTGCTGGAGAACCAACCACAGCCTCAACTAGGATAGGGGGCCTGAAGCTGGCTGTTGCACAGCCAGATGGGAAATCACCTCTAAAAATATGCTCTCAGAGACTCTTTAAATGTATGCATCCCAGCAAATTTAATTAAGAAAGAACCTAAAAGGTGATGTGAACAGGGTCTCCAATGCAGCATTATCCTTTCTGATTAGCCGGAACCATTAAAAAGATCAGTGTGGGCAGCAGCTGTGTGTAGCTGACAATGTGTTTGCCAATAGGTTTATAAGTTTGCTAAAGAAACAATGTTATCAAACTTGTGCGGCTGCAGTTTCTTCCGCATATGGCTACTGCACCATGAGACCCTTTATAATAAATTGATCAGTAAGTTATTTAAGCCTCCCTTCTAATTTAAATGACAAACCAAAATACAGCAAAAGAGCCGCACTCTTCACACAGATACATTACCCATATATAATACAATAGGGTTTTGAATTCACAATCCAACACTGTATTTGTTTCTTTTTATTTCTAGAAGTGTTTAATGTATTCTATGTATTTTATTTATGGAGATTACATCTGTTATAGCGGGCAGATGGTGCCAAGGGCCTGAGAGTGATGTTGTCATACACATGTACAAGAGCAGCAGCTTATTTATCTTGGATCAAAACTAATTGGAAACTGATACTGACATCCCCAGAGGATGCAGTATACTTAAGGAAAGTATGTTAACACTTACTGACTTGAAAAACTCTCAGCCAGAGCTGTCATTCAGTGGGAGGTAAAATATTCTGATGTGCACTCACTTACTGAACAAAAAGTAGAAGGTGTCGTACAAAATATAAAATTGAAATGTTTTTTCAGTAATTTTGAACAGCTATTTAATTATCCTGAGCACTTCCAGGATAATTTGTTTTTCTGACCAGTTTAGATTAGATTTTTCTGTTGGGTCATTGGGGAATATTTAGAACATTATTTTAATTAACCCCTTAGCAACATTTGACGTAAACTTAAGTCATCATGCTGGCAAGGTAGCATGGAATGGCCTTACTCACCAAATTTGCCATATATGTGGTGGATGCCAGCTGACACCCACTGTTAATAGCAAGGATTGGGGCCAGCCCCGCTCTCTGCTGTTTAAACATTTACATGATGTGGCTCAAAAACTCACCATGAGCAGTGCTTCCAAAACAATTCTAAACTAAATGATTTAGGTACACACTGACGTGGCCGCAAACAATGCAAACACAAAAATATAGCAGCAGCACTGATAAATTGATTGTGACTTATCAGAAATAGACAAAATTCTGATAATGCGGTGGCTCTTATGTTAAGTTGGGGTTATCCTTTTGCCAACAAGTCTTTGATGCTTTAACTAAAGGGTATCACAAGATGTGCTGCAGTATATTCCATTTGTTGAGTCCCAAGAACAAATAATACAGTATGATAATACTGTTAAACTTTACTGCATATATGTCAAAACATAGACCCTCATGCCCTGAAAAGTATAGACGTCTTGAAAGAAACAGAGAGGCGAGATTAACCCCTTACACACATTGAATTTATGAATATGTCCTGATGCCAGTAAGGGGCTTTGTAACATTTTTGGCAAGAGGATATATCGCAAGATCAAAACACAGGAATGTATTGTCCCCAATCAATACCAAGGACTTACTTTTTTGGAACAGATATCCCTTCTAACATTACAGGATCTGGACTCTTCAGAAAATTGTGAAACAGAATAACTTTTAAGTCAATCACATAATTTTGTAGCCACCAACCAAGATTTCTACCCAGTACAGTCAAGAACGGAAGCTATGGACAAATTCCAACTTCTGGTGGAAAGAGACCTTAGATTACTACACAGCAGCTAAGTTAAAGGTTGTATGTTAAATTTAAATGTCAAGCAAAAAGCTGCTTTAGTGCATCTTAAGTCCTTAAATAATGTAGAAATCAGGATGGCAGATAAAGGAGGCATGGTTGTGGTTATGGATAAGGCCAAGTATTATCAGGCAGTACAAAATTTATTATCTGATACTACCACATATTGTCTCCTCCATAATGATCCAACGATCAAATTTAACATGGATCTACAAAAATTAGTTGAAGGGTTCCACATAAGTACTTTGAGCCGCAAACAAGTGGATTACATTATTAACAACAATCCAGTCATACCAGTGCTATATGGAGTCCCTAAAATCTATAAGAACCTACAGGATCCCACCATGAGACCCATAGTTTCAGGTATTAACTCTGTGTCAGAACGGCTCTGTGTATGGGTTGATTCCCTTTTATAACCGGTGGTCAAGAGTCCCAGGATTTTTACAGTACACTAGAGATGTACTTGTTGCTGTTCAAAATATAAAATGGTCCACCACATCTAGATGGATCACCAGCGATATGAAATCTCTTTACACGAGTATCCCCCATACAGTGGCTATTGAGGCATTAAAATATCACTTATCTAAGTATAGCAACTACTCTTTGGAATTACAGCACTATATAGCCGACATAGTTAGATTTTTGATGTCTCACAATTACTTCATGTTTGACCAAAAGTTCTATCTGCAGCTAACTGGGGTATCAATGGGAGCCAAATATTCCCCATCCCTTGCAAAATTTAGTAATGTCATGGTGGGAGGAGATTTATATGTTCACAACAGACAATCCTTTTCTGGGGAGTGTGGAGTGGAACATCGATGACCTCCTCATAGTCTGGGGAGGCGATGTATCTCTCGTGCCCTCCTTTATTTCCTACATGAATAATAATCCGTTTAATCTTGCATAGACCTATATCCAGGAAAAGCAAAGTGTCAATTTTCTAGCTCTACATATACCAGGCAATTTGTCTCAACTGATGTCCACAAAAACATATAGAAAAACTAGTGCAGGGAATACCATATTACATTCTAATAGCTATCACACAAAGCATACTCGCAAATCTATCTCTACGGGAGAAATCATATGTGCTAGGTGAAATTGTAGCCAAGAATCTGATTTTAATATGAAAACTGAACAAATTTGTGCAAGGTTGGCAAATAGGGGTTACCCAAAACAGTTATTGTCTAGTGCAGTTCAGAAAGTAGAGAACAGAAACAGAGATGAGCTTCTTCAACTTAAGGACAAAAATACCAATAAAAATAAGTTTTCTAAAAAAAATGCCCACGTTAGTCTTAAACTACACCCAACAATTTCAAAAAATAAAAAGTATAGTGTTTAAATATTTATCTATCTTACATCAGAATCCCATACTAGACTCAGAACTTTCTAATGGATGCAACATCGTGCCACGTCGTGCAAGGACCATTGGCAATTAAATAACATCAAATTGTTATGTCTAAAAATTAGGCCCATTTGGGTAAGTTAAAAGGATTCTTTGGGTTTGGGGGTTTGAGACGGGCCCGTAACACACCTTTCAAACCCACAAAGAATTTGCAGTCAACCAATTTTAAAATTTTTCCCATCAAACTTTTATCATTGAAACTCACAAATGTGATTTTCAGCGGGGTTTTCTTCTTAATGTACAGTATATAGGTAGTACAATCAGAAAATTTAAATTGATTGTGAAAAGTTAATGAATTACATCGCTCAATAAAAAAAGCCCAATTTAAAACCAAACATTTTATTCAAAAACATAACTCTGATTGTAGTTCTTTACAAGTTAAAGTTATTGGAAAAGTGTCATTAGGGGAGGTGATATTGTATGTCAATTAGTACCGGGGGGGCCATTGGATAAATTAAGATGGGCGAATTGATTTAACAAAGGGATTTGGGTTTCTGAATGAAGTAAAATTTTGGGGGTATTCCCCGGGAAACAAGCGTGCTTTTAATTGATAAATGCTGCGAGCCTGGCCTTTACAGGGACAAAGAACTTGGGGGGAAGAAGGGGCATAGCCTGCATACTGTGCAAGATGAACCAATCAGAAAAGGGGGGGATTTGTGCGTCACCGCCAAAATAAAGCCCCGGGCCAAGCGGGGAGCTCATACCGCTCCTTTGAATGAGTAGGGAAGGGCTGCCCGGCGCTTTTGATAGGAAACTAAAAATAATTTTTAATACATGTTTTTTTGGGGTGTCACAGTTGTCTCAGAGACTGTTTTCTTTCATAACTTTTTAATGAAATTGTCACAGCCATTAAATACCCAAGGGGTTACTAAGCCTGTTCCATTGATTCTTTTAAAGAAACAGCTTTTTTAAAATCCAAATACCATTTAAAATTTTTGGGTTGCTCTTTTCTTTCGCGCAATTTACTTTCGGGGGTTAAATTTTAACGTTTTTGCTGTTGTGGTCACAAAAGAAACGTTTTTTTTCACTGCCAAAAAAGACTTTTCACTGTGCAAATTCAAAACCAAAGGTTTAATTACAAGTTTTTTGTTGTTGGTCCCCGTAAATACAGCCTTTTTAACAGCTAAAAGCGGTAATTTTTGGTTCTCTTTTTTTGGGGCAATTTACTCTAGGGTTAAAAAAGCTTTTCTGCTTTTGTGGTCACAAAAAGAAATGTTCTTTTTCACCGTCAAAAAAGACATTTTGCCTGTAGCATAATTCAAACCAAAGGTTAATTACAAAATTTTTCTTTTTTGTTTTCCCTAAAATACACCACTTTTAACACGCACAAAGATGGGAAATTTTTTGGTTGCTCATTTCTTTTGCGAAATTTTAACCCCAGGTTAACAAGCTTTGTTCTGCTGTTTTGGTCACAAAAAAGAACGTTCTTTTTCCACCGAAAAAAAGACTTTTGCCCTGTAGTAATTCAAAACCGAAGGTTTTAATTACAAGTTTTTTTTTTCTGTACCAAAAATACACGCCATTTTAACCTCTACAAAGTGGAATTTTCGGTTGCTCATTTCTGTTGGAAATTTACATCCAGGGGTTAATTAAGCTTTGTTCTGCGGTGGTCACATTCTTTTTCCCCGCCAAAGAACAATTTGTCTTAGCATAATTCATAACCGAAGGTTAATTAAGCCCGTTGTGCTTTTTATTGTAAAAACACGTGTTTTTAAACGGGGCATACAAGTAATTTTTCCTGGCCATTGTGGACGCAGTTTATATCCCAAGGGTTAACCCCAAACTTTTTTGGGTTCTTTGGGTCAAATACAGGGTGTGTATTTTTATAAACAGAATTTCAGACAGGGGGTGGCGGCTCTTCACCCGCAGTGGGATTGGCACAAAATTCCTGGGGCAGGGCCCGGTCGCATCACAGCAAACGGAAGTGCAGCAGGGGGGAAAACGGTGAGGCCCCAACGCCCCTTCATCTAGCGGCCCCTCTTTTTACCAGAACCCAATGGCCCCTGAGGGGCCTGCTTTGAAAAATCTAAGGTGATTGGTTTTTAATGTGTTTTATAAATAGGGGGGAAACAGGGGGATAACAGTGAACAAGGGCAGACTGCCCGAAACGCTTTTGTGTTTTATTTACCGTGTTCACATGTTTTTTTGCCAAGTGCTTTTTTTTTATATTTTTTTTTCAATAAACGAGTTTTTACCGGAACCGGGCTTGGGAGTATTTGCGGGACCGGTCCTACATGGGGCAAGCCCGGATATCCGTTTGTGTTCAGTGTTTCGCTAGGCCCCGGCAGTGATCCACAGGGGTGAACTACAATTTGGTCCCTTTTTGGGAAAAAGCTACCCAAAAGGTGACTGTAGTTTTTCTATTTGAAGTTTTTTTGATTGGTTGACTAGGTCATCCAATTCCTCCCAGATGACTTTCCTACAACCCCAGCCAAGGTTTTGGTGGGACGTCGACACCAACCCCCTTGTTGGATGGCCCCGGGCCCGGGGTCAGCGGCCCCCCAAAAATTCCTCAACCCCGCCTTTTGTCCCATCCGGTTCCCCCAGCCAAGAATTAAATTGTGGTCTGGGCTACCCACTTTATAGCGGGATGCAATTTTGAGGGGGGGCAGTCAGCATACTTGGCAGGAAGAAAAAGGGGCCCCCAAAATCCCCCCGTTTTTTTGCAGTAGGCGGCAAAAATTAAGTGGAGAATGGCATGGGGGTCATGTTTGAGGGGCGCCTCTGCATACCAAGCCCATGATGAGGACAGCAGGGGAGATGAAAACCAAATTATGAGATGTAGCGACCCACTTGGGAGCCGGGTGAAGCAAGGGTTATCACGTCGGAAAAGGGCGTCACTTCGGTCAGGCAGGGCCAGCCAGCAAGGGGCCGGAGTCAGCAGGGTTTGCCCGCAGTGTGGGTCGGAAACCCGGGCCCCTGGGGTAGAAAACCGCTTCACAGGCAAGACAGTAGCGGCACTGGGGTCAGCGAAAGGAGGGCGGTTTTAGCACCAGTGCGGGGGGTTTTTTCGGTAAAATCACTACTCGGCAGTGTTGCAGTTTTTTTTGCTAAGAAACCCCAGGAGCCGAATAGGGTATAGTGAATCTGTGGGAAAAAGTGAAGCGTGGCCCGGGAGCTAACATTGGCCCCTGGCCCGGTCACATATGCAGCTTACCCTCCGGTAGCCCCGGGAGAAACGCGGGGCTCAATTGGTGGTCCATCTGCCGCCCAGAAAAAAAGCAGCAGCAGCGGCCTGGACGCATGCCATTGAGCCAGTCAGGCTCCCCCCCCTGCAGAAGGGAAACTGTTTCTCTTTGAATCATCTCCCCGTCCAAGTTCCCCTCCCCGCTTTTGGCGCCGCAATCGTTCACGGGCGATTGCAAAGAGACAATATTATTCGTCCAACCATCCTAAGGTGCAGAAGCTGACCGTGCTCCTGTCCAAGTTGTTGGTACTGCAGTCCCTCCCTTTCCAAATGGTGGGCTCTGCACCATTCAGAGAACTAATGGCTTGTGCCGAGCCGAGATGGAGAGTTCCAAGCCGTAATTTCTTTTCCAAAAAGGCAGTACCAGCACTTCATAAATATGTAGAACAGAAGGTGGGCCAGTCCTTGAGCTTATCGGTTTGTTCCAAGGTGCACGGCAGCGCGGACGTCTGGAGCTGTAACTACGGTCAGGGCCAGTACATGTACTTTACGGCCCACTGGGTGAGTGTGCTTCCTGCCCAGCCACATCAACAACTTGGACAGGAGACGCCGCTTTCTCCTCCACGTTGTCAAACTGCGGCTTCTGCGCCAATGTCCACCTCCTCCTCCTCCACCACCACCATCATCTCAGCCTCCAAAAGTACTGCGCCATCATACCACATGTGTAGGGCACAGCAGTGTCACGCAGTTCTACACCTGGCTTGCCTCGGCGAATGAAGTCACACAGGGGAGGAACTGCTCCGCGTCATGCAGCAAGAAATCGATGTGTGGCTTTCACCGTGCCAACTGCAAATCGGAACCATGGTGACGGACAATGGGAGTAACATGGTGTCCGCACTGCACCGAGGAGAGATGGTCCATGCGCTCTGTATGGCGCACGGGTTCAATCTGGTTGTGAAAAGGTTCCTGAAGTCTTCCACCGATCTTCAGAAGATTCTGAAAATGGCCAGGAAACTGTGAATGCACTTCATCCATTCCTACAAAGCCAGGAACACCCTCCTCGAGTTTTAAGCGGCAGAATGGCCTCCCCCAACCACTCCGAAATGCGATGTTTCCATCCATGCGAATTCCAGCCTGCACATGTTGGACCGATACTGTATGACACGTTGAAAGGCCATTAATATTTTTTTGATGGTTCCAGGTGGACAGATGTACTCCCTGTTATCTTTTGATGTCAGCCAGTGGCAGCTCATGCGTGACACCTGCCTTTGTTGAGGCCATTCGAGGAGGCGACGACATTTGTCAATTGCCTGGACTGAGCGGGATGAAATAACGTCATTCCATCTGCTTCATGTCCTGGAACAGATGCTGAAAAATCTTGTCAGGGCAGGGGACTGGAGACGTCGATGACTACATCTCGGCGGGTCCACAAAGAGTCCGGTGGGGACCTGAATGGAGGTGGGAGGAGGGACATTGGAGCAGAAGCGCATTGTCTGGTGAAATGAGTGGATTCTTCTACCCAGGTGTCATGAGGAGGAGGAAGAAGGTGCAGCTGGAGGAGGTAGATGAAGATGAGAGAAAGAGAAGGCAGATGAGCCCGCAAGCACCGTCGGCAGTATCCAGTGGGAGAGGATGGAGGCAGGGGAGCCATCGGTAGTCATTGGCCAGATGACCCGCGGCTATGCTGATTCCTGATAGTGACAGCAGAACGTAATAGTCAGATCAGGCAGCAGAGGGTGACTTCTGGCTCTCCACCTATTGACCCCTCGACTACCGGTTCCAAAAATGGGAGGACTTTATTCCCGTGCTGAAGAGGTAGGTCCGTGGCCACTGCACTAATGGGGCGCATCAGTTCCCTCTTATGACAGATCTGACCGGGGGGGTTCTTCAGCGCTCAAGTACTACTGCCCGCGGCTGCTGGGGTGAGGGGGGGGTAGGAGCAGTACCAGCTCCATCAGCAGTAACCTACGTCTGGAGTCACTACTGAGCAGCTTCCTTCACCCGCCTAGTGAGAGGGCAGTCGCCAGCAGCAGCAGCAGCAGACCTAGGAGCAGACCCTGACCAACAGGTCGTGGCCTACTTGGACAGCACTCTGCCACCCCATTAGAAGATCCCTGGACTACTGGGCAGCCAAACTGGATGTGTGGCCGCAACTTGCCGAGTTTGCAGTGGAGAAGCTGTCCTGCCCAGCCAGTAGTGTGCATCAGAGCGGGTGTTCAGTGCGGCGGGGGGCCATCGTTACCCCAAGGAGAACCCGCTTGTCCACGGGAAATGTGGAATGACTGACCTTTTCAAGATGAATCAGGCGTGGATCGGCCAGGATTTCCACACACCAATGCCTTAGGCGTCACATACATCAGCCATGGCGCCTCACCCAAACTGTGGAGAAATAGATCTGGGTTCAAACTACCTGCCTCAGCCACTATTCTGATGCCGCCACCCGCCTGATGCCACACATCTGCTGCCAGTTTCTCCATCTGCCACCAACCATCTTTACCAAGGACTTGACCCCATGCTGCTGCTGCTGCTGTGGCTGCTGCCGTGCCCTCCACACTGTGTCATTGTGCTACTGTCTGACCTCATGCTGCTGCTGCCGTTACCTCGACTCTCTGTCATTGTGCCACTCTGTGGCCTACTCCTGTTTTGCCACCTCCAGAATGTCATTGTGCCACTGACTGAACTCATGCTACTGCTGTGGCTGCTGCCGTGCCCTCCACACTGTGTCATTGTGCCACTGTCTGACCTTATGCTGCTGCTGCCGTCACCTTCACTATCTGTCATTGTGCCACTCTGTGGCCTACTCCTGTTTTTGCCACCTCCAGAATGTCATTGTGCCACTGTCTGACCTCATGCTGCTGTGGCTGCTGCCGACACCTCCACACTCTGTCACTGATGTTCCACCTGAGCCCTCAGTTTTGTCTTTATTTCCAGCTTTCACTGCATGACTTTTCAGGCTACATTCCCGCTGAGTTTTTGGTCAGTTTTGCCCCTCTTTTTGCCCAGGG
>JAODAL010036279.1:0-41886 GCA_025379985.1 Phyllomedusa bahiana
TTCTTCGTATGTCACGTACATTTTGGCATTTAGGGTTCTTCAAAAAACTTAGCCCCCACACTCCCCCCACCATGCTTGATAAAGGCAAAAGCACTTGTTTTTGCACTCCTCACCTGGTTGCCATCACACACGCTTGACCCTATCTGAACCAAATAAGTTTATCTTGGTTTCAGTAATGCATGTCCTTAGCCTACTTGTCTTCAGCATACTGTTTGGAGGCTTCGTTCTGGGATGACAGCCATGCAGAAAACGGGGGGGGGGGGATGCAGTGTGCAAAAAGGGTCAGCACTGACAGGTGACCCTCCCCCCCTTTAACTTCGCAGCAATGCTGGCACATCGTCGGTCTTTTTAGAAAAAAAAAAAGTCTGGAATGGCGCTGGGCCGTCTCTCATGACCATGGTGAATGGAACCGTCTTTTAAAACCCACTTTTGGTTTTGGGCCCACTGTGCTGAGCTCTTTTCAAGGATTGGCATCTTTTATATCCTAGGCCCAGGTGCAAACGTGGCCCTCCAGTTTTGGGGAAAACTAAAAAACTCCCAATCTTGCCCATGTTTAGATTATAAAAATGCATGACGGGATTTTTTTTTCCAAAAGCTGGGGGGCCCGCGTTTCACCCCTGCCCTAGCCATTATATGTGACAGAAATTTTTTTTTTAAGATCCTCAGACAGTTATTTCCCTGATTTGGGCATGTTGAACCCCCGTGACCAGTAGAAAGAATGGAGGCAAAAAACACAATTTAACACACCTGCCCCCCCATTCACATATGAGACTGTATACTAATTAGTCAAATGAACGTGGGGGGAAAATGGCAAATTAGGCAAAAATTTTTCTACTTCTTTTATGGGTCTACTCACTTTTGTTGTTAGCAGTTTAGATGGCTGTGTGTTGAGTTATTTTGAGAAAAGAAACTACAATTTGCCCTAAAGCAACTAATACCATAAATTTCCTAACCACCACTTTACTTTTTTTTAAAGAACAAAAAATAGTACTAAAATATAACTTTCATTTAAATCTTTTAAAAGAATTGGTATACTGAAATGCCAGATAAAATAGAGTACACTAACCTCATAGAAATCTGCATTTGTCATGAAAAGAATAGCTGTACCCGCAGTGCACCTAAAAGGGGGTGAACTTAAACTAGAACAGAAAGCAGATAAAGTCCCCCTTTATAGGATGTGACAGCCGTAGAAAGGGGATAAGTAGTTGCATCAGCAGAATTCTTAAACCATGGGTGCACCTGGTCTAAAATAAATAAAGATAGCATTCATAGAACTCTGAAAACCCTCGTAGAAAGGAAATTTTTGCTGAGTACACCTGAACCATGGGTGCACTTAGTCTGATATCAAAAATTGCAAATCACTGCCCCCGACATGTTTCACCACAGACGGGGCACCCTCAGAAGCTCTAATAATAATAATAACAACCTTTATTTATATAGCGTCAACATATTCCGCAGCACTCTACAATTTGGAGGGGGTAGTACAGACAAAAAAACTACATTTCAATATAAAGCTACTTAAAATGAGACAAAGGTGGGGGGCCCCTGCCGCAAGAGTTTACAATTTTTAGGGTGTACGGGTAAGAGTGCGGTTTAAATGGTCCAGCCAAGTGACATAAATATGGGGTGGTTTATATAGAATTTGCACGGATTTGCCACCCAGACAGTAGATCTATATACAGATAAGTGCCAAATTGTAGGAAGTGATAGAAATGTGTGCATTAGAGAGTGGGGGGAGTCAGCCATTAGGGATTCTAGTAGGCCACACTGAGAAAATGTATTCTCAGGGCCATCTTAAAACTATGAGCGTTCTGACTGTGCCTGATCTCTCGTAGTATGTTCCCGAGAACTGGTGATGCTCTAGGGGCAATAGCGATCAGAGTTGAATTAAGGATAACTTCATTCATTTTCTAGTACTAGACCAGGGGCACCCATAGTTTAGTTGTAATGCAGGTATAACCATTCTTTTTCACTGACAAATGTCAGAGTTCTATGAAAGTTAGAGTAACTTAGTTTGGCTATTTTAGGATACTATGGTTCTTTTATATGAGTTAATAAAAGTAATACTTAGTATTATTTTTTGTTAATTTAAAATAGTCTTGGTGGTCGTTAGGAAATTTATTTCATTAGTTGCTTTAAAAAAAAAATTGTAACCACCATTACATCTAACCACCATTTTCGGGAATTTTTTTGAGGACATAAATTTATACTGTAGTACAAGCTTTACATTGACTACTTTACATTGTGTCAAAGTATCATACTGTACGTATACAGTAAAAATAAGTGACTTTGACAAAAGCCATATTGTTCAAGCATTCACAATTTAGCAAGTCTTGGGTAGAGTTCCCAGTACGTGGGGGTTAGTGCCTACCAAAAGTGGTTAAAGGGAAAAACAACCCTGAGTAGCAGCAGGGGGCATGGTTGCCAAGGCCATTATTTACAAGGGGAAAGGGAAAACAGCCCAAAATCACCAAATTTACGGAACAGTTACTATTGCGCAGATTGTTAAAAAAAAAAAACAATTTGGCTATAAAAAAAAACACAGGGTTTTTTGCACTTGCTGTTAAGTGTGACAAGTTAATGTTGCCGTGAGTGCGATTTAGTCTAGAAGCTCCCCATTTACTTCAGTGGACATGAGGTGCAGTACAACACATAGCCCGTGGACAGGTGTAGTGCTGTATCCTTAAAGAAAGTAGCCATGGTTTTCTAATCCAGTATAAACCCTTTAAAACTAACCTACAGTACTTTTCCCTTCTCACACATTTATCGATAGGATATGCCAAAGCTGTGTGATAGGTGTGATCCACACTTGAGAACGGGCTTGCGAAATGAAAGGGAGAGTTGCACCTACCATCAGCAGAAACTTTAAGGGGGCATGTTCTCAAAATTTATAGCATACCCTATCAATATGTAATAAATTTGTGAAATGGTAAAACCCTTTTAATAAGACAAACAAGATGCTAGACATACATGTAATGAAACAAAAAACGATCCAGCAATTTCAATATATAGCAGTTAAAAGCACAAAAAATTTATTAAATCTTCATAAAAAAATATTACCGCATAGTGCATAGGGCACATAAAATAAAGGACCCAAAAGCCCGTGTAGATGACCCTCAAACTGACGCATTTCGGGGACAGCAAATCAGATTCCCCTTACTCAGTTTCCAAATTCATGTTGCAAGGACATATTCGCGTTATGTCGGAAATATGACTTCTGACATCATGTTGATTCAGATGCAAAATTTCTTTATTTTTGTTAACAGACACAAGTTTTTATACAGTTGGTTTAGACATGTGGTAACATTAACACCATCATCATTACTTCACATTTTAATTACAATTTGGTTTCCATTTGTTAGTTTAATCATAATACAGTACAATTGGTTACTTCTTAATAAACATTCTCTTAATACATAGATAGTGACATTTACATTATCTGTGTTTTGCATTCTCTAATAATTAATTTGCTGCATATCACCTGGTATTTAAAAAGTCACACTTAAGGCATTTAATTAAAACAGAAACAACTTTATCTAGCCATTGAGCGGCACGTTACCACTGCAGCCAATCAGATGCTGCAGCGGTGAGGTGCCCATTTGGCAGTAGCAGACTGTAAACAGAAGACCAGAGAAATGCGGTGCTGGAACCAAGGACTGGGGAAGGTGAGTATTGAGGGGAGGTCATTTGGATGTCAATACAGCAAAATGCTTTCTGCATCTGATTTAGGAACAAGGGTAAATCTTTGTCCTGAACCTATTTCAGTAAACCCTCTTAACCCCTTCCCCCTTGCTCTTGAGTGACAACCGTATCAGTCCCCTTCGGTCATACAGCCTCTTGTTTGGTTACGGCCACAGCCCTTCCTAAAGAGAAGAGAAGTCTTTAGGAGGCTCAGGACACTTCACTGGTTGAGGAATACCCACTAGACACTTTGCAATACTTGGTTACGCTACAACTATGAATATTAACATAGGTATGTTTAAACTGATTTCTATGTCACCTAGCACTGTCAGCAAAACTCCATTTAAATAATGTTGCTCTAAAGTTTAAAAAAAAAATGCTGTGTTAGCAAAGTTACTGGGCGTGAGGTTGAAAGCGGCCCACAGATTCCTGTAATGTCAGAGATCAGAACATGTATTCCAAGCCCTGACTGCTCACTCATCAGTTGTTCATCCAAAAGACGTCTCTGTTCACACTCATTTTGTCATTGTTCTTTAAAATTTGTAACTCACTGTATGCTGAAGAAAAAGGCCATGGGAGAGGACATTGCTGAACGCATTCCTTTTGTAAAAATCTGATATTAAAACAGATTGTAAAAGAGATGAACAGTCATTTCTTCCTTACAGAACAATATACTTTCATAAATAGTTGGCAGTCACTTTAAATGCCAATTCTGCATGTGAGAGACTGTTTAGTAAACATTTTTATATGTTCGACTGTATACATGTACATATTCTGCTGTGACATTGTACTCTGTGTGTGTGTTACAGTGGGTACGGAAAGTATTCAGACCCCTTTAAATTTTTCACTCTTTCTTTCATTGCAGCCATTTGGTAAGAGTCATTTTTTTGCTCATTAATGTACACTCTGCACTCCTCTTGAAAGAAAAAAACTGAAATGGTTTTTTTGCAAATTATTAAACAAAAAAAAATAAAAATAAAGGTCATAAGTATTCAGCCTTTGCTGTGGACACTCACTGCTGTCTTTTCCCCTTCGTCCCCCCTTGAGATGTTCTGCTCCTTCTTGGGGAGTCCAGCTGTGTTTAATTAACTGATTGGACTTGATTGGAAAGGCACCCCCCTGTTTATCAAAGACCTCCAGCTTACAGGCAGTCAGAGCACATGAGAATATGAGGTCTAAGGAATGCCAAGGAGCTCAGAGGCAAAATTGTGGCAACGCACAGATCGGGCCAAAGGTTTCAAAAAAATTTCTGCAACTCAATGTTCTAAGTGCACAGTGGCCCCCCATAAACCTAAAATTGAAAAAAATTTTGGGATGACCAAAATCTTTTTAACTGGCCATCCAGCAAACTAAGCATTGCAAGTTCCCACATGACAATGTCTAGTGGAGAAAAACTGTTTGACTGCATTGGTTGGTAACAGGTATGTAGGCTGCTGGACTTAGTACTAGCTGAGGAAGGCACATGGTGACGCCAGTGTGCTGTGACACAACACAATTGAAAAGGAGCTTGGAAAATATCAAAAGGTTTTGGCACTAAAGAGAAAGTGAGGAGACACACAATGAGACATGTTATTGGTCTGCATGCAATAAGAAGAAGGCATGGGCTTGGGTATCAGATTGCTGACTTGCCCTTCTACAAGAGAGGCACGGGGACTGGAGGCTGAGAACATGCTGGTGCACTAGAGGTCAGCAAATGCACAGGGCAAGCCTGTGCAGTGTCGTAGGGTGCTTGTGCAGTTGGGGTATTTTTTTCAAAAATAAGGTAGAGGGGCTTAGATGTCACAAAGCAGAAGGTAAGCGTAAAGTGACTGTTTTTAGTATCTTTGAACCAAAAAGGACTGGCATTGGAAGTAAGTGGATTGCATTTTCTGCACAAGGGAATCCCTACGGGTGCATGCTTAATTGAATCCCGGGCCCTATGCTATCGGATTGCTGTGATGTGTAGTGCACTGACGCAGAAGTATTAACCACAGACACTTCTCAGCTTGGGTCTTGGGACTTCTTAGTTGCACATTGCATGGTACATGTATACAATTCTTCCAAGCACAAAATTTCTTCACACAAAACAATTGCTTTCCGTGCAGTACTTCACATGTAAACCTAGCAGCCTTCTCCGTTTAGACTTAAGCAATCAAGGCAGCGGTTCTGTCTAGGGATTTTAGCTTTCCTTATTACACTTCCTAAGACAATCTAGGCAGATCTGCTACACACAACTCATGGCTCACTTTTCCCCCCATATTTTTATCCCCTCACTTCCCCTTCTTTCGTGAGATTTTTCCCCTTTTACTGGTATAGCCCTTTTTTGGGCCCCAGGGCTTTGGGCCCTGTAATCCTTTTTGCTGGACAAGTGGAAAACCCCTTAACATAACTTTCCTCCACTCACTAACTCAAACTGACTGACTGACTTTAGACTCATGGCAGACTCACCCTAATACTGTGTAACCTCCAGACCCACTCCTTACCTCACACTGATTGGCTTCAGGTCCAACCATGTTTTCTCCCTCCTCCTTTCAGAAACTGCTGAGTCATTTATCCCCTTCCCAACCTATATACAGTGGGGAAAATAAGTATTTGATACACTGGCATTTGAAATTTTTCCCCCTAAAAAAATGGAGAGGTTGAAATTTTTTGGGTACAACTCAACTGTGTACAAATCTATAAAAAAAAAATCTAAAAATACATTGTATGTTTTTGAATAATTAATTTGCATTTTATTGCATGAAATGTATTTGATCCCCCACCAACCACAAGAATTCTGGCTTCACGCCCGTCGGTTTTTTTCTTTGGAAAGCCCTCCTACTCGTCCTCGTTCCTATATTAATTGCCCCTGTTTTAAAATTTTGTTTCCTGTATAAAAAGCACATGCCCGGGGCCAGACCAAAGATGTCTAAGGGGGACCCGGAAAAAAAAATTTTAGACCTGCACAAGGTGGGTGGGCTACAGGACAATAGGCAAGCAGCTTGATAAAAAGGGAACAACGTTGACACAATTTTTTAACCCAAAGGGAAAATAAACACAAGATGACTGCCAATTTTCCCTCACTTGGGCTCCATGCAAGATTCTCGCCCCCCGACCCAGTATGGATGATTCTGAAAAATCGGGAACAGCCCAAACTACTGATTAATACATGAATGGGGCCCAGGTCCACAGTCTAAATGATTACCGTTTGGGAACACACACACTGCCCAAGGTTTAAAAACCCTGCAAGGAAAAGCAAGACCCCCCTCACGCCAGTACTTTTCCCCGGGTCTTTTTAAGCCCCAAAAAGACCATCTGGCTGATCCAGAGGAGGCATGGAATAAGATCATGTGGTCAAATGACACAAAAATAGAATTTTTTGGTATCAATTCCACTCACTGTGTTTGGAGGAAGAAGCAGGATGAGTACAACCCCAAGAACACTGTACGAACTGTGAAGCAGGGGGGTGTAAACATAAAATTTTTTTGGGGGTGTTTTTCTGAAAAGGGGTACAGGACGATTTGAAACCGTATTGAACAAGGTTGGATGGAGCCCATTTTAATCGAAAGATTTTGGCCAACAACCCCCTTTTCCCTCAGTAAAGCTTTTGAAGATGGGTTTTGATTGGGCCTTCAGCAGGGACAATGACCCGAAAAAACCAGCCGGGGCAACTAACGGAATTTTCATAAGGAGCTTTTTCAAGGCTTGGGTGGCCTAGCCACCCAATAGACCCCCCCCAAAATCAAAAAAATTTTTTGGGAGAGGGGCTGAAACTCAAGGGTAGCCCACCAACAGCCCCAAAACCCCTAAAATCCCTGCTGTAGCAGTCTAAGCTGAGTACATTATGAGCCTGTGAGTAGTTATCTCTGGGAAGTCTCCTAAAGCTGTGGAAATAAAGTCATCCCACTATGGGTAACTTGTAAGGGTTGAGCTATGGAGTGCTCACACCTGAGGGAGACTGTGGGTTTAGGCCCTTTGGAAAAGAACGGGGGGAATTTCCCTAGCCCTGGGGGGTTTGGGTTTGGATAGCCACTTTGGGAAAATTTGGTTTTTCCATTTAGGCATATAGAGTGTTCTGGAAAGATAGGCCTATTGTATGGCCTACATTGGGACAGTCCTGAAAGTAGTGTGCCGCATGAGGTAGCACTAGAAGGAAAAGAGTCCCCTACAGCTGAAACCTGATTATCCTCTAGCTGTGTTGGGAGGAGAACTGAAGGTAGGTCAAAATAGTGCCAGTAAAGAAAGATAGTCTATTGGTTAATAATGAAACATGTAGTTGTGTTTGCCATTGAGATCAGGATCTGCTGAAGGGAAGTAGTTGACAGATATAAGGGTGGGAACGAAAAGCATATGGGAGAGTAACACATGCCGGGACGGGCAATTGGAAGAAAATAAAAATTTGCAACCACTAATTTTCGAACCACAAAAAGTAAAAGTTTAGTAAACCATTTTTTTGGATTACATTAACCCTTTTAGTTTTCTTTTAAGAACACTAAGGGGGGAAAAGTAAGATCGGCCTTTTCGACGGTTTCCTGGCATATAATGCGCCTCTCTGTGCCGGCTCCACTGTCGGACGCACCTCCCCTATGTGTTAGACGCATTAGGCAAAAGCTTCGCCAATTTCTAATGCGCCTAACAGGAAGGGGCATTCTGTGGGCGTTCTGGGGAGGGACGCATCACATTCAAAAACACCGACGCATGTATGAATGCGGGTCGGCAGAGTGAGGCGTATTAAAGCTCCAATTTCAATGTGGTCTGTCTGTTGGAGGCGAAGTTTGCCCCGCATGTATGAGCGCACTTCGGCACCGGCATAAATCAGGCGCAGTTTTCACGGAAAAAACCGTGAAAACAGGTGCTTCGACGCGCCGATCTTTATACATTTCCCCCTAAGGCTATGTTCACACGGATTATTTGGGTACGTATTTCAGCCCGTAATTCGCGGCATACTGCGCAAATTACGGGCTGAAATCCATCCCAGTCATTACGGTAATCCACAGTTCTCATAGAGAACTATGGATTGCGTCTCCTCTCCCTGCTCGGAGAATCCGCCGCGGGGGGAGATAAGCGACATGTCATTTACTAGCGGTGTATACGCGCCGCTAGTAATGATAGTCTATGGGCCGGCGAGGTGAAGGCCCCTCGCTCCCGCCCTGCCCCCGTCCACACGGCGTCATTGCGGGGCGTAATTACGCCCCGCAATTAAGCCATGTGAACATAGCTTTAGGGTGAAAAAAAAAACAGAGGCCAAAGCTTCATGGTTCTTTAGTGTCACAAAAAACAATGTGACAATGTAACGCTGGAACACCGCACAGCATGCTCCAGCAGAACCAGCTGACTATGAGGACACTGCAGCACAGATAGAGGTGTTCGATGTGGTTAGAATGGTTCTACATTATGCTTCCTTCATATGAGAGAACCTATGTTTGGTGCTTTTTCCAATGCCGAATTGTGATTTAGTGGCGTACTCTGGAGGAATGCCTGTAGTGTTTTATGTACGATAATCCATATGTGACCACTTAATTAGACTAACAGGGTTGAAATAAAAATTAGTCTCTATGGCCATGCGCATATATTTAGTGGACTTCTGTCAGGCTGGGTGTGTTGTCTACATTTGTATTAATCCATTGTGATAGTAATGTTTGCATTTGGCCATTGTGATGGAAATATGACTGGTTCATGGTAAAACCCATTCTCATATTATCAAGCTATTTATCCCTTAACTGCTTGTCTACCTCTTAAAAAATCCCTTATTAAGATCCACCAAACATTCAATAGAAAGGGGGTATTGAAACATGTCAGGATATATTTGAACAATTATAGGGTTGAACAAGGTGACTAGAACAGGGTGAGGTTCCTGAAACAGTCACCCTTATGAGGGAGGTTAATTTGTTTTCCAGACTTGGGTAAACCTAGAACTTTTGGGCCTTCTAGGGGCGGTATAGGTCGATCCTTTTCTTATTATTTTAGGAAATTCTTCTGTATTTTTGAGACATTTTGTTTGGACTGTTGTTTTTAAATTTTTTTTTAAAGGTTACTTTTTTACACCATTATTGGGCTATGTCTTGCCATGGAATTTACCTGTACAGTGGTCCTCAACACCAATAAAATTGGGATAACCATTTAGTTGAAACCTTTGATATTGAAACTATAACTCTATAAAAACTGGTCTTTTGGTTTTCCAAGACCTGAAAATGTGACCCCCAACATAATGAAAATAATGTTTTAAAGAAATTAAAAAATAACAATACGGTAAAGCAATCCTTAAATATAAAATCGGAAGAGCTCCGGAAGCTGGAAAATACTTTCTATTTTGGAATAGAGGTTTCTTCTGGTTATGTACTTATACACAAGGTACCAGAAAAGGCTATTCACCGGGTTCCCACTCTCGGGTTTTTATAAGAGGGGGTAAAGAACATGTATACCACACTGTATTGTAGAAGGTGGTACAAAGACACGAACACTGCATTACTGCACTAATAAGTTGTACAAGTAAAACGCATGAAAATTTGTCGGGATCAGGCTGTGACTTTGTATTTTAAAACCACACCAAAAAAACAAGGGTTTTTCCCGGGGACTTTGTATGTTAAAAATATTGTACCCCTGAGGCCATTTTAATTTGAGGACCACTGACATAAATTGTGCACATTAAATGCCCATGAAAATTATCACAAAAAAAGTCAGGGTTCAATTAGGATTATTAAGTTTTTGGGGTCAAAAACACTGTAATTACCTTCCACATTTCTAACAGGGCTTGCCAAAAAGCCTAAACCAAGAAAGTTTTTTTTTAAAAAAAAGCACCCTTTCATGTAACATTTTGGTTGGTTCACATTTTCCCTTTCCCGATGTTTAGAGCTAAAAATAGCATTTTCAGATTGTGCCTGAAATACCCCCGTCTTTTGGGTCTGGTCCCCCACGGCCAGTACGACGAAACCATGGTTTTTTACTTAAACTATGTTTCTTATCACTAGTGTGAATTTGGGTTTATTTTGTGCTGGTGCTAATTGTTCCGGGCCAAACCCCGGTGGCCGGGAATCTTCCACACACTCGGGGTTTAAAATTTTTTTTTCCTTTTTGAGTGACAGCCTTCTTCCCTATCGGGTCTTTTTTTTCCTCTCCTATGCTTCTTTTCTCCCTTTTCATTTTTCCTATTAAGTCTCTGTTCCTTCCTCCCTTTGCCTGCATTTTTTTCATTGCCCATAGTTCACCTGCTCCCTTTTGTTGTTTCCGTGATCTCCTGACCTTTCGCTTTGCACCCTGGTTATCCTTTTTGTCTCCCTCCTGTACCTCGCTGCCCTACTTTCCCCGCTTTGGACCGCCCCCGTTTTTCCCTTTTGGTCACGTTTCTGTACCTTGCTCCCCGTATTTTTGCCGCTTTTGACCGCCCGACACGTTTATTGTCTGTGTCTGTTTGTCCGTCTTTTTCTACCTAATCAGTGAAGCCATTCCTCCGTTGGGGCCGGGGCCTTTTAAGGAGTCGGGTTCCCCAAAAGGGCAGGGACATGGGCGGGGGACCATGTCAGGGCCTCCTTTGTGTGTCTCTTTGTGTCGTCCTTGACATCCCTGACAAGCATATAAAAATTTTTTCTGGGGTATCCAAATTACGTCAAGGTGCAAGAGTTTATAAAAAAATACATTACCAGACTTGTCTGGTTTTCTTTTAATATTTATAAAAAATTGGGTAAAAGACCCCTTAATTGTACCCCATCCCATTCATCACAGAAAACTGGTCCTTTTATAATTGGGGCACTGCAGATAACTTTTTCACGATATTTTTTTGAAAACAGAAACAAATCCGGTCTCAACAACTAAATCTGCCTTTAAAAGTCACTTGCCTTTTTAAAGGGGGGTTTTTCCAACTGGCCCATTCCAGCAGGTTGTTTTTTCACAACAGCTGACGCCTAAGGGTCTTTCCTGCTCCCCTTATGGTCCGTTCTCCACACGACATCTCAACTCTGCTATTCCGACTGAGCCTTTTAGGGGACATTGAGCAGATTTTAACAGCAGGGCACAAAGTTAAGAGCTTAAATGGTTTTTTTTTCTAAATAACAAGCTCAGTGCTGCGATAGGAAAACAGCACGGATGACATCAAAATTCATGGCCAGCCACGCTGGGCAAGAGGGGCGGTCTGCACAAAAAAACCCCTCCTAAAAACAAGCAAAGATAAGAAATACCTAACTTTAAAGGAAAAAAAATTTAGAACAGCAATATTTTTGATAAAAATCTTTATTTACCTTTCCCTACCCCTTAGTGCACCATATTTTTTTATTCCCCGGGGCGATACTACGGTAGTAAAAAAACACTCATCCTGACCCACAACCACCGGGTGTCACTGTTAATTACACTGACAAACAGCACTAACAGCAGAATTTGGGAGCTGGCTCTGACCCCTGCTGTTTAACCTTTAAAATGACATGATTTTGCAATTTTTCCCCCCGCATTCCCAGGGCGCCAAAAGTCTAGAAAAGACTCTGAACTGCCAACTACTCTTCTATTACTTCCTCATAAAGCACCATCTTGATGCATTTTCTGCATAATATATATAATGCAAAGGGTGTGCAAAGCCCCCCCCCTAGTGGAAAAAGACCTAGGGGGGCAAAAAAAAAGACTTTACAAATTTAAAAATATAACATCATGCTTATTCTACCACCTGCTCACAGAAAGTAAGGAACCCCCCCTCCTCTGTTAAATCCTGAATCATTTTTTGAATATCACAGGGAAAACCCCTGATGGTCATTCTCTCCCAAAGAAAAGGCTATATTCTCATTAGTTTATGCTGTTGTTTGTGTATGCATCTGGAAACCCCTTTCTGCTCATTACCAAACTTTCCAGGGGCCTCAACACCCAAGGGAAAGAAAAAAGGCTGTCATTTTATTTCATGGGGTCAGGATATTCGGGCTTTCTTTTTTTTTAAACTATTAAAAGTGTAAATTAATCTATTTTTAGTGCCATATGTTGGGTTCTTTATCAGAAGTATATTTCAGAAGTAGAAATATTTGTATGTCTGATTAAGTTAAGTCCCTGGGGTACAAAAAAATACCAACATACTCCCTTTTTTTTACTACACAGTAAATACTTTGGGTTGGGGGCGCATCCCCCCGGCTAGGACAAATACCAGGCCCGGGTTTGCCGGCCGGGTATTTGTCCTTTTTTGCCCCCATCCCCAGGGCCGGGGGGGGGACGGTTTCTCCCGCTGAGCAGAAAAAAGAGCCCTCCCCCCCCCATTGAGAACCAGATTCCCCCGAAAACCGGACGGAAGAAGTGCTTGCTAAATTTATTTCCGCCGGACCGCAGGGGGCAAACCGCCGGGAAAGAAAAACCCGGCAGGGGGGACTGTGCAGGGTTTTTTTCCATAGACACAATTGTGCTCATTTTGGGCCGGGTTTTTTTCAGGTGGTCTAAAAAACCGAAAAACCGCTGAAAAACCATCCGAAAACCCGTGCAGGGGGGACAACCCTTTTATGCAATAACCACAAGTGTCAAAAAAAACAAAACTACAAAAATTTTTAAAAATTCTTCAAAATAGAACCCTTTGTATTGAAAACAGTTTTGGCATTTTTGGCATTGCTTAACCATCTTTATGAATACTTGGAGCTTTTTAAATACTCTTGAACTGTTCCCAAAAATTGTAACTGAGCATTTTTTGGGGCAATTTTTTCCTTTCACTCTAAATTAAAGTAATTCCTAACATCTCAGTTAGTTTAAAGTTTCATAAAAAAAAAAAAAAAAAAAAGGGAAGGGCATGCCGTCTCATGCAACATTATCCTTTTATGTGAAATATATTACAGAGTCTGAAGGAATTTTTTTTTCCCTTTTTGACTTTGGGAACACAAACAAAAAATATGCAAAGATTTCAAAATTTTTTGCCCAAAATTTGATAACTTTTTATCTTTATTAGTAGTCCTTCTTGTCATGTTCCATGTCCCATCCATAAAAAAAATAGGTTGGCATTAATTTTAAAAAAAGGGTAACAGGAAACAACATATCTGAAACATAAGGACAGCCTGTCTTCCATGGGTTTTACCCCGTTAATTGAATGAAATTGCTTTGGCACAAGATGATAAACGGGACTTCACTGTAACATTTTTGTCATTTCTGGGTCCCAAAAAGGGTTTCCAGTACTCAGACCTTAAAAACCTATAATCCCAAATTAGGTTACAACTCCAATCATACACCCAAATCAACAAATATTCATCTATAAAAAAAAGGTACCCCATGCTTAAAAAGAAAGAATATTACTTTGTTAAAAAATAGACAAGTGACATAAAAAAAAATTTCTAAACATGGCAATAAATTTTACTAAATGTTCCTTTTAAATCACCACCAACAAAAACCCCCTTAATGTTAAGCATATATATACTGTATATATTTTTTATCTATAACATTAAGGGGGCATTCGTTGAGGGGTGTTTAAAGGGGGCACATTCAGTAAAAATTTTATTGCCATTTTTAGCAAATTTTTTTTTTACAATATATATGTTTTTTTAAAAAAAGGTTACCCAATCAAAAAGTAAATAAAGATATAATACAGTAATAATCCTAAACCCGAAGAATCAGTACCACCTATTTCAAAAACCCCCCCAATTAAAAAGAGGGGGGTAAAAAGGGGAAACACGTGCCCTAACACGCATTTTGTCTGTGCTTCATCCAGGGGGGAAATTAGATCAATCATATTTGGTATTTAAATCTTAAAAGCCAATCACGTTTGGCCCCCTACTACATAGCCAAAAAAAACAAATAGCAACAAACATAGAAAGCCATGCCTCGAAGTGAGGTCAAAGAAAATGGGATAAGTGACCAAAACATCCAGGGTACTACCTCAAATGTGCAATAAAGCCAAATCAACAAGTGCTCTATCAAAGAGCAAAACATGCCGGCATGGGAGAATGCTAACACTTTCGCAGAGCACCCCAAAGAGCACGAAAGAGGAAGAAGTAAATTAGAATAACATAATACTTTATTTGCAATGTTAGTGGGCAACATGAATTGGGTATTCGCATTAAATACAAGATGTGATAAAATTTACTCCCAAACAAAGCACAGGGGTTTTTGGCACACATTTCTCTTTCACTTTTTTCTCTTTAAATTTCAGGGGGGGCTGATTGGTGGACCTATTTCTTCAGGCTATGTAATTTACTGATATTATATACCTTTTTCAGTAATTACTAATACTACAACATTGGATTGCCATTTTTTTAAAAAATCTTTCTGTCCAATTTTTATTTTTTTAAAAAAGTTGTATTTTTCATTAAAAAGTTGGTGTACCTTTTTTGATAGGTAATTTACCGATACTCAAAAGGGTTTAAATTTTTTAAAAATTCCAAAATATGAGGACTCACATGGGATTACGAGCTTTTCAGGACAAATAGGGGGGGCAATGGCAAAAACACAGATGATGACATAACACAAATACTTTATACGGAACCCCAAACAAAGACAACATCTACCCCAAAATTAAATTCCTTGATCTTTCCCCAGAGCTATTTCCTTTCACTAACCTTAACACTGGAACCCACTGACCTTTTACTGTCTCTAAGACTAAACCAAAGACAGGGCGTACGAAAGACTCATACCTGGGGACAAAACTTTTCCCTCTGTCCCTTTCCCCCCCAAAAAAAAAAAAAAAGGGGTGAACAGGAAAAAATGCAGTTGTGCCCTTTTTTCCATGAGTTTTTTGTTCAAGTTCAGCTGAACAGTTTTTAAATTTAATTATCTGATTTTGCAGGCAGTAAAATATACAAAGGCTACTTACACTACTAATAGTAACAAAACCTCATAATATTACTGACCAAACCATAATCGATTGTACGCCCGGGAAAATAAGTACATGCAATTTTCTTGCGGCAAATACCGCCCGAATAAAAATGTCAATGGGGCTGGCGGGGGGCCGACCCCCCGTGCCCCAGATCGCGTATTTGGCGAGCTCCCAAACATACATTTCTGCGGCGCGTACAAAGAAAATTTAATTTTCAACTGACCAAATGGGGCCAAAGAAAACAAGTTATACCCAAGCGTTAACCTGCGAATGCAAAACCCTCAAAAAAAAAAGGGCCCAAAACTCGTGCCATGGGGACATGCCCTTTGCAGATTATTAACACAATCTTTTTGGAGAGAACATTATAATCTGCACCATCCTACCATCATATAAAGGTTTAAAAGTTATCACTGTCTTTAAACTAACTCAAGCCGTGGGGTATGGTCACTAAATTTCTCTGAAAATTGTTTGAGCAGTTTGAACACCAACTGTTTTTTCTTTTGAAATAGGGAAAGAGGAACAAAATGGCAGGAAAAATCCTAATAGTAACAGCGCCCCGATTTTTCTAAGTCAATTTACCAACACTTTCTTTTTCTAATCAAGAAACAAGACTCTATAATGCTTTGAATTGTTGCTGCCTGCTATAATTACCAAAAAACCTAATTACACGTCATTTTTATCGTGATTCAGTTCAGTACCTATTTTTAAAAAAACTACATCAATAACTAGTACAACCTTTATAGATTTTTTATCTTCTGAAAACATATAAACTCTTACATTCCCCACCCACCACCACCGCATCAGAAAAAAATAATTTTGACCACAATCCTCGCCAAGGGAAAAATTTTTTAATGATAAAAGAAGTATACTGAGAAAATTAACTACTGGCAAAAAAATTCCTATTCGCGTAGTCAGAAAGGTTTAAAAAAATATCAATTGTTTAAGTGCTAACATTAGGTGCAAGTCTTTTCATCCCGTTAACTGGAATTGGGTTTTCTTTTTTATCTTACAGGGTTTAGTGGTTTACTGCATGATATTTTACCAATGATTTTAAACTGATTTTGAAATAGAAAACATACTAACATGAAAATACAACATAAACACACATTATGCATACCCAGTAACCTAAAAAACAATTCAGCAATAACGTGGGAAATGGTTTTTCAAAAAGCCAGCTGAGGGCCCCATGGTGGGTTAAAGAAAACAGACCCCAAACTCCCCTTTCCAAACCCCTACTGTGACCACCCCCAACCTTCTGTTTAAGCCCCCAAGAACCATTCTGACGTGGAATGAGTTTAAAATTTCTATTTTTTTATTTGATGTTTATTACCTATTCTAAAAAATAAAGACATTTAAAAAGTAAAAACTAAAATAAAGCAAAAAAAAGATCAAGTTACAATACTGTAAATTTTTTCACACTGCACTGTCCAAAATTTAGTCTGATCAGCCCAAAACAAGGGTTTTTAAAATGCATTTCAAATGGAATTTTAAATTTTCTCTACAACATAAGCCAGTAGGGGGAATTGGGAGCGGTGGTATACAAGAAACAGAACATTCCTTGGAACTTTTATGTATTTCAATACAATTTGAAAAATTGTCTAATTTTATTTTTGTTAGTTTGAATGCACTTTCAAAAAGCTGTGTAATTTGAAGAACTCCATTTCATACTAACACTTTTTTATGTCAAAACTTGGAACCCCCATGGTTTCACTAAAAACTAAATTTCCTAAAGCCCCTATAATCTAGAACGAGGGTGCCCAGGAACTGAAGCCATAGCAGACGACATACTTATTTTACATAACTGTGGGAAAAAAAAAGAGTGGAATAAAGCCTTTAAGTTCAGAAATACTTATATTATGTCAGAATGATCAAAGCAAGAGATGAACCTGGTACTCCAATATTTACTTTAAAGTTTACCTCCTTTAGCTCCTTACACTCTTTTTTCAAGCCTATTATATGACTCATTTCTGAATATTTTTAGTTGCTTTCAATAATGACTGTGTTTTTGCCATGTTTATTTCCCATTTGTTGCAGAATTAAAGTTGCCGAATGTTTTTCCCATAACCTCTTCCAGAGTTATTAGCACGCATATTGCACTTCACTCCAGTTCGAATTTAACTCTGCCTCGATGATCTCCTGAAGACACATTCCAAACCTGGGAGGAACTGTTACAGATCTGGATGGATGGATGGTCTGGACTTTCTTCCAGCATTTTAAAGTGTGCAGATATATACTTCAATTTGTGCTTCTTGGTAAAGTGGTAGGGACAGCAAATGTTATTGCAAGAATTCATCCTTTAGAAGAAAACATTGCTTTTTCTGTTTAGGTTGTATTGAAATTTAAACTTATTTCTACCAGACAATTATTTACAGTATATCTGTGTTATATCTATTTGGAATTAGGGCCTTTATATAATGGATTGGGAATTAACTGCTAACAATATATGTCTCAGTCTGTCTTAAGAAGGAATTTATGGACTTTAGTATTTCTTTTATAAGGAGGATTTGTCCTTTTCTGTTAATGTTGCCATCCATGAATTTAGCATTCCCATGCACGGTCATCTCTTGATGTTGTAACACAGCATTGTAGAATACAAAAGTCTGTCATTTGTACTATTACTGTTGACAAATTTGTATGGGCACTGTTTCAGTCAACACGTTCCTGGGCAATTATATTACACATTCACTATCAATCAAAAGTTGTAGAACACCTCAATGTGAAGTGGTTCAGAGGTTCAAAACATAAAAATAATATGAATTTGTAACCTCAAGAGCAACAATAGTCTGAATTTATGATTTTAACCAAAGGGCTTTATTTAGAGCTGACATCAAGCACAGCAGCACAGAAAGTAAATTGTGGTTTGAAATTGGATACAAAGTATTCCTAGAGGTGTCTGTAAGGCTTAAAATGGGCCGTATTTCGGTCCATAATTACACGCCGAAGTGCGCCAATTACGGGCCGAAAACAGCCATTCAATACGGTAGTTTCACAGTTTCTCATAGATAACTATGGATTACAACTCCTCTCCCCGCCCGGCGAGCCGCCGGGGCGGGGAATAATTGACATGTGAATTACTAGTCGGCGTATAAGCGCCGCTGGCAATTCAAGCAATGGGCCACGGCGACGAAGTGCCGGCCCCCCGCTCACTCCCCCCCCGCTCTACGAATGCCCCCGTCACACGGCGAATTTCCGGGGCGTATTACGTCCCGCAATTAAGCCGTGTGAACATAGCCTAAGGGACACCCTAATCTCGCCCTGGCTTGCCCTGTAGAGATGGGCGAATTGATTCTAACGAAGTGGAATTCGTTTAGAATTTCAGGAAAACTTCGGTTCGGAACGAAGTTGAACTTTGGGGTACTCTCTGGTGAACGAAGTGTGCTTTTGATTGATTAAAAATGGCTGCGAGCACAAATGGCGCTACATGGGGACAAAAGCCACTCTGGGAGAAAGAAGGGCAATAGCCCTAACATGACAAATGCTCAGAAGGTGAAGCAAATCAGAAGACCGGCGGATTCTGTGAACGTCCACCGAACTATACTAAGTCCGGCGACGAGGCGCTGGGAGCTCAATACCTCTCCTCACTGTACGATCAGGGAAAGTCTGCCGCGCTGGATAGCTCTTACTGAAGAATTGATTTTATATAGCGATTTCTGGGGTGTGTCATCAGCTTGTCTCAGAGACTGTTCCTCTTAAAGTTCTATTTCTAATTTTTTGGGGTATTGGAATCAGAAATCCAGTATGCCGTCCACTGCAGCTGCATATACATTCAATATCCAAGTGGGATCTAAGCATATCCTGTTTATCATTTAAAGTAAACAGCGTTTTTTTTACAACAACAAATACCACTTCATTTTTGGCCTGCTCAATTCTATTTGCGCAAATTTACATCCAGGGTTTTAATTAAGCGTTGTTTTTGCTGTGTGCTGACCCCAAGAAACCTCTTTTTCCCAACTGCCAAAGTATATACATTTTTCCGTAGCCTAATTCACAAAGCAAAGTTATTAAACTGAATCTCTTGTTGTGTGGCTTAGAAAACCACGCAAATTGGTAACACCTACAAAGGCTACTAGTTGTGCGGCTCAATTCTTTGGCGAAATTTTACATCCAGGGTTAATTAAGCGTTGTTTTGCTGTGTGCTGACCCAAGAAACCTCTTTTTCAACGCCAAAAATATATAAATTTTTTTCCTGTAGCCTAATTCACAAGCCAAAGTAATTACAACTGTATCTCTTGTGTGTGGGCGTAGAAAAACGCATGTAACCACGCAACAGAAAGCTACTATTTTGTGGCGCTCAATTCTTTGGCGCAATTTACACTCCAGGGGTTAATTAAGCCGTTGTTTTGTGGTGTGCTGACAAAAATAAACCGTCCCTTTTTTCACCCAAAATATATAAATTTTTCACTGTAGCCAATTCACAAGCAAATGTTAATTACAACTGTATCTCTTTTGTTTGCGTTAGAAAACACTCAATTGTAACACCTACAAAGCTACTAATTAGGCGGCTCAATTCTTTGCGCAATTTACATCCAGGGTTAATTAAGCGTTGTTTTGCTGGTGTGCTGACCCCAAGAAACCGTCTTTTCCAACGCAAAAATAATACATTTTCCTGTACCCAAATTCACAAGCAAAGGTAAATTACAACTGTATCTCTTGTTATGTGAGTAAAAACACGCAATTGTAAACACGCAACAAACTACTAGTTTGGGTGCATCTCAATTTCTTTGGCGCAATTTACATCCAGGGTTTAATTAAGGCCTTGTTTTGCTGGTGTGCTGACCCCAAAAACCGTCTTTTCAACGCCAAATATATAGATTTTTCCTGTAAGCCTAATTCACAAGCAAAGGTTAATTACAACTGTATCTCTTGTTGTGTGGCGTAGAAAAAACCATGCATTGAACACGCTACAAGCTACTAGTTTTGGTGCCGCTCAATTCTTTGGCGCAATTTACATCCAGGGGTTTAATAAGCGTGGTTTATGCTGGTGTGCTGACCCCAAGAAAACCGTCTTTTTCCAACGCAAAATATATACCATTTTTCCTGTAGCATAGATTCACCAGCAAAGGTTAATTACAACTGTATCTCTTGTGTGTGGCGTAGAAACACGCAATTTAACAACGTACAAAAGCTACTAGTTTGCGCTCAATTCTTGGCGCAATTTACATCCAGGGGTTTAATCAAGCGTTGTTTTGCTGGTGTTCTGACTAAAAATAAAACCGTCATTTTTTCAACGCCAAATATATACATTTTTCCTGTATCGCCTAATTCATGTCCGAAAGTTAATTAAGCTGTTTTGGTGCTTTTACATTTAGTATAACACACAGTGTTTTTTAAAACGATCACATACAAGTAAATTTTTCCTGGCCATTTGTGGAGCGCAATTTATATCCCAAGGGTTACCGCAAGCTGTTACTGGGTTCATTTTGGAGTCAAAAACCGGGTGTATATTTATCATATACTGATATCATCATCAAACATAGTCTGTAACATTTTAGAACAAACCAGTATGTCAGACAGAGAGGTGGCAGCTCTGCACCTGGAGTGCAGTGGCACAACCATTCCCGGAACAGGCCCCTAAGGTCGCAGCACATCGAAGGGGACGTCCGCAAGCAGGTGTCACTCGTGAGGCGCCACAACTGCCACTGACATCTAGCTGCCGTGTGTTGTTCAGCAACCCAAGGTTCTTGATTGGGTTGTCTAGGTCAACCTCTTCCTCCAGATGACAACTGAACAACCCCAGCCAAAGTCGGTGGGAACCTCAGACACAACCCTAATTGGCAAGGCCCGGGAGCTGGTCAGCGGCCTCACACTGTCCTCAGCCCGCCTCTGTCCTCATCCAAGTATCCATCAGCCAGAGATCTACTATGTGGTCGGGCTCAGCGCCACTAAATAGCGAGGATGAACAATTTGTGAGAGGCAAAGTCAGCATCTACTTGGCAGCGAAGAACATGGGGCCAATATCCTCCTGCTTCTTGCAGAAGGCGGGCAAAGTATAGAAGTGAGAGTGGCATGGGATGTCAGTTGTGAGAGTCAGCCTCGGCATACCGAAACCATTGATGAGTGACAGCAGTGACGATTGAAACACAAAAGATGATGATGTAGCCGACCGCACTGGGGAGCCTGGTGAGGCAAGGGCTCATCATCATCATGACAAGAGGGCGTCAGCTTGCTCGTCAGGCAAGCGCGCAGCCCATCAAGTGGTTGTGTTGCCGTGAGTCAGCAGGATAGCAGCAGTGTGAGGTCTGGGAGCCAAGCGGCCACGGTGTAAAAAACCCCTTCGCATGTCCCAAGGAAAGTAGCGGCAACAGGGGCTCAGCGAGGCAGCGTCGGCAGTAGTCACTCAGGTGCGGAGCGTTGCGGTAAAAATCCATAACGTCGGCGTATGGCTAGTTCTTTGGCTAAGACACCGGGGGGGGGGGGGGGGGGGGGGGGGGGGGCGTAGGAGCCGAATATGGGTATAATGTAGAATCTGTGGGCAAAAGTGTAAGCGTGGCCATGGAGCTAACGTGGCACCACGGCCCTGGCGTCAACCACATGCAGCGTCACCATCCGGTGGCCTGGGAGAAACGGGCGCAGATGTGGTGGTTCCATCTGCCGCCACAGCAAAAACAAGCAGCAGCAGCAGCGCCCAGTGGCAATGCATGCCATTGCAGCCAGTCAAGGCTCCACCACCTCTGCAGAAGGGAGCAGTTCTCTTTGACATCATCTCCCGGTCCAGATGCTCCTGCTTCCTCGCTACTCATGGGTGCCAGTAGACGTTCAGGCGAGGCATTGTGCAAAGAGACAACAGTATGATGCGTCACAACCATCCTAAGGTGCAGCAGCTGACGTGCTCCTGTCCAAGTTGTTGGTATTGCAGTCCCATCCCTTTCAAATGGTGGACTCTGCACCATTCAGAGAACCTAATGCTTGTGCCGTGAGCCGAGATGAGACGTTCCAAGCCGTATTTCTTTCCAAAAAGGCAGTACCGAGCTACTTCATGAAATATGTAGAACAGAAGTTGGGCCAGTCCTCGAGCTTATCGTTTGTTCCAAGGTGCACGGCAGCGCGGACGTCTGGAGCATGTAACTAAACGGTCAGGGCCAGTACATGTCCTTCTACGGTCCACTGGGTGAATGTGCTTCCAGCCCAGCGCACGACCAACAACTTGAGACAGGTACGCCGCTTTCCTCCTTCCACTGTTGTCAAACTGCTGCACCTGCGCCAATGTCCGCCGCCTCCTCCTCACCATCACCACCACTCAGCCTCCACAAGTACTGCACCATCATACCACAATGTGTAGGGCACAGCGGTGTCACGCAGTTCTACACCTGCTGCCTCGGCGAACGAAGTCCACACAGGGGAGGAACTGCTCTGCTCCGCGTCATGCAGCAAGAAATCGATAGTGTGGCTTCCTCCGCACCAACTGCAAATCTGAACCATGTGACGGACAATGGGAAACATGGTGTCCGCGCTGCACAGAGGAGGGATGGTCCATGCGCCCTGTCAAGGTGCACGTGTTTCAATCTGTTGTGATAAGGTTCCTGAATTCTTCCACCGATCTTCAGCAGAATTCATGAAAATGGCCAGGAAACTGTGCAGCACTTACCATTCGTACAAAGCCAGGAACACCCTCCTCGAGTTGCAAGCGGCAGAAACGTCCTCCCCCAACACACTCTGATATGCGATGTATCCAACCCTGGAATTCCAAGCCTGCACATGGTTGGCCAACTGTATGAACAGAGAACAGGCCATTAAAACGATTTTTTTGATGAATCCAGGCAGACAGAAGTAACTCCCCCTGTTGTAACTTTGATGTCCAGCCAGTGCAGCTCATGGCGTGACACCTGCCGTTTGTTGAGGCCATTCGAGGAGGCGAACGTTATTTGGCAGTCCGCCAGACTACGGGATGAATAACGTCATTCCCACTGCTTCATGTCCTGGAACAGATGCTGAAAAAATTCAGTCTGGGCAAGGGGACAGGAGACGTGGCGAACCACATCTCGTGCCACATGAGTCCGTTGGGGACTGAAATGGAGGAGGAGGAGGAGGAGGAGGAGGAGGAAGGACAGGAGCAGATTCATTGTTATGTGAAATGGAGTGGATTTTCTACCCAGGTGACAAGAAGGAGTGAGCAGGAGCAGCTGGAGGAGGTGATGAGATGAGGAAGACGAGGCAGATGGACCCCAAGCACCGTGGCAGTATACAGTGGAAATGGAGGCAGGAGCCCTATCGTAGTCAGCTTTTGGGCAGAATGCCCGCAGCATGTTATTTTGCCTGGCTAGTGACAGACGAATATTCCAGCATCCAGCAGAGGGATGACTTCTGGCTCTCACCCTATTGGACCCTCGCTACTGTCCAAAATGGAAGCCTTTTTTCCCAGCTATTGAGAGGAGGACAAACTCAAATACTATAGGGAAATCCTCCGTAATCCAGTTGGCCGCTGCCTAAGTGTGGCATCGTCCCTCCTCTGACAGGTCTGACCGGGGGGGTTCCTCAGCGTTCTCACGACTACTGGCCACGGCTGCTGGAGAAGGTGGGGGGGTAGGAGCAGACCTCTCCATCAGTAGTAACCTAAGTCTGGATCACTGATGAGCAGCTTCCTTCACCCGCCCTAGTGAGGAGGGGCAGTCCGCCAGCAGCAGCATCAGGACCTGGAGCAGTCCCTTGAACCAATCAGTATGTGGCCTTACTTGGACAGCACTCTGCCACCTTAGTTAGAAAGATCCGCTGGACTACTGGGCACAAACTGGATTTGTGGCGCAACTTGCCGAGTTTGTAGTTGGAGAAGCTGTCCTGCCCAGCCCAGTAGTGATGGCATCAGAGCGGGTGTTTCAATGCGCGGGGGCCATCGTACCTCCCCAAGGAGACCCATGTTTCCACGGAAATGTGGAATGACTGACCTTTGTCAAGATGAATCAGGCGTGGATCGCCAGTTGATTTCCACACACCGAAAGACCTAAGGAGGCGTCAGTCTGGGTTCAAAACTACCTGTCCTCAGCCACTATTCTGATGCGCCACCCGCCTGATCCACACATAACTGCTGCAGTTTCTCCATCTGCTACCACCATCTTTTTACCAGGGAACTGTAATTGCCACCCACCTTCAACACTCTTCATTGTGCCACTCCTATGACCTCATGCTGCTGCTGCTGTTGCTGTTGCCGGTGACACCACACTGTGTCCATTGTGCCACCTCTGACCCATGCTGTGCTTCCTGCCGCCGTCACCTCAAATCTCTGTCATTGTGCCACTCTGTGGCCTACTCCTTTTTTTGCCACCTCCAGAATTTGTCATTGTGCCACTGTCTGACCTCATGCTGCTGCCGTGGCTGCTGCCGTGCCCTCCACACTGTGGCAGCAGCCATGCTGCTGCCGCCGTGACCTCCGCTCTCAGTCATTGTGCCGCTCTGTGGCTTCCTCCTGTTTTGCCACCTCCAGAATGTCATTGTGCCACTCTCTGACCTCATGCTGCTGCTGCTGTGACTCCTGCCGTGCCCTCCACACTGTGTCATTGTGCCACACTGTGGCCTAATACTGTTTTGCCACCTCCAGAATGTCATTGTGCCACTGCCTGACCTCGTACTGCTGCTGTTGTGACCTCTACACTGTGTGATTGTGCCACTCTGTGCCTAATACTGTTTTGCCACCTCCAGAATGTCATTGTGCCACTTTCTGACCTCATGCTGCTGCTGTTGCTGCTGCCGTGTCCTCCACACTGTTCATTGTGCCACTGCCTGACCTCATGCTGCTGCCGCCGTGACCTCCGCTCTCAGACATTGTGCCATTCTGTGGGTTCCTCCTGTTTCCACCTCCAGAATGTCATTGTGCCACGCCACCTCATACTGCTGCTGTTGTGACCTCCACTCTCATCATTGTGCCACTCTGTGGCCTAGTCCTGTTTTTGCCACCTCCAGAATGTCATTGTGCCACTGCCTAACCTCATGCTTCTGCCGCCGTGACCTCCGCTCTCAGTCATTGTGCCATTCTGTGGCTTCCTCCTGTTTTGCCACCTCCAGAATGTCATTGTGCCACTGCCCGACCTCATACTGCTGCTGTTGTGACCTCCACTCTCAGTCATTGTGCCACTCTGTGCTAGTCCCTGTTTTTGCCACCTCCAAATGTCATTGTGCCACTGCCTAACCTCATGCTTCTGCCGCCGTGGACCTTCCGCTCTCAGTCATTTGCCATTCAGTGGCTTCCTCCTGTTTTTGCCACCTCCAGAATTTCATAGTGCCACTGCCTAACCTCAACTGCTGCGTTGTGACCTCTACACTGTGTGATTTGTGCCACTCTTTGGCCTAATACCTGTTTTTGCCACCTTCCAGAATGCATTGTGCCACGTCTGACCTAATGCTGCTGCTGTGGCTTGCTGCCGTTTCCTCCACACTGTGTCATGGTTGCCACTTTCGACCTTAATGCTGCTCTGTGCTGCTGCCAGTGTGTTCTCTCACACAGTGTCAAGTTGTGCACTTTTCTGACCTCATGCTGCTGCTGTGGCCTGCTTGCCGTGTCCTCTCCGACACTGTGTCCAATGTGCCACCTGCCTGACCTCATGCTGCTGCCGCCAGTGACCTCCGCTCTCTGTCCATTGTGTGTGCCATTCTGTGGCTTCCACCTGTTTTTGGGCCACCTCCAGAATGTCATGTGCCACTGCCTGACCTCATGCTTGCTGCCTGCCCGGACCTCCGCTCTCAGTCATTGTGCCATTCTGTGGCTTCCTCCTGTTTTTCCACCCTCCAGAAGTCATTGTGCCACTCTGCCTGACCGTCATTGCTGCTGTTCTGCCTGCCGTCAACTCCACACTCTGGTCCTAATGTTGCCAGCCTGAGCTCTCAGCTTTGTTTTTTTTCCAGCTTTCGCTGGCATGACTTTATCAGGCTAAACATTCCCGAGCTTAGTTCTTTTTGGTCATATTTGCCCTTCTTAAGTGCCCAGGGAATTTTTATAGTGTAGCGATTCTAAGAGAGCGGCGCGGCAGTCATCTCGTGTCATATACTAAAACACAACATTGTATGAAGACCAAACCAAGCTCCCCACAGCATATTTAAGCATTGCACAACGTTTCTACAGCACCCTGCATTGCTCTGTGCAGCCTGGAAATAGCTTGCTTTTTAACGCGATTCGTCCCAAAGTAATTCGGACCGAATTTATTTTTGTCAGAAAATTCGGCGAAGTGACCGAATCTAATTTTTGAGAAATTCGCCCATCTCTATTGCCCTGCTTAGTCAGACAGGCCGAGGTCAAACCAGTAGTATGCGCAGTAGCAGAGGACAAGAAGGGAGAGTATCCAGAAAGACAAGCCAAAATTCAGAGAACCAGCGAAATGACACAGCAGAGCAAAAACAAACAGCTAGGACACAAGCAGCAATCACCAGTAGGGCCAGGCAGACAGGAAGTGGTTTAAAACCAATGCCCCGGCCAAGGATTGGCTCAAATGCTTAACCCATTAAGCACCAAGCCGATTACTTTAAAATTCTCTGATTGTACATAACCATTGTTAGAACAGACTACATTAGGGTTCTTTTGCACAAAGGCACAGCACCAAAAATGCACTTTGTGAAAGCACCTTTGCAACACTTTCTAAGGCAG
Organism: Phyllomedusa bahiana; assembly: GCA_025379985.1. Classification (NCBI taxonomy): domain Eukaryota; kingdom Metazoa; phylum Chordata; class Amphibia; order Anura; family Hylidae; genus Phyllomedusa; species Phyllomedusa bahiana. Next base: position 26,958 of record JAODAL010036279.1, read on the forward strand.
GATTTGGACAGTTTTGCAAAGACGAAAAAACGGTCTGTAAAACCGTCCAAAAACCCTTGCTGTGGGGACAAGGCCTAAAGGAAACAAAATCTCTTATGGAACAAATAGCATCTATAAATGATAATGAACATTGTATGTCAAACCACTGTGTATATGGAATTAAAATAATGTTCAAAAACAAACTTACTGCCTTATAATAGTACTACATGAAGTGTTATAGAATATAGTCCATCACTGCAAAAGAAAAATCGGAGAATTTTCCTGTTACCCAACCGGACACAGCTCTCTCCCAAAACTCAGCTAATGGCAGTGGGAACAATAAAGCGTTGTCATCTATTAAAACATGTTCCTAAATTCATGTGAAAGAATTAAAACATTGTATGATTTAATCTTTTATGTTTGTAGACAATAAAAAATTTCAAAAAAACACCATAAGTAAAAAAAGTTTTTGACCCACTTTTACATGTGTTGCGAAAACAAGTGAAGGAAATAATGTTGGGTTTAAACCCCCAAAACCCTGTAAAATCACTTGACTTCTGAATATGGGATAAAACCTTCACTCGACCTAATACAACCCAAACTACCATAACTTAAACTATGGAATACATGTACAGAACACGTTGGTCTTTTGTGTCAAAATGGCCACACTTTTAAAACCCCTTCCGACTTTGGGTTGTATGATGCCCTAGCGGGAAGTCATTCCCCGCAAAGGAGTATGAGACCGGGCGATCGCGCGGGCTTGCGGGAAAGCCGCTCCGACCAAATGGAACCAGGGGTAAATTACAGCGCTTCATCCCACATCCCCCCCGGCCAGAGTGGCTCCGGCCGAGGGGATTAACGTTCATTACCGCACCTGTCATGGCTGCGATAATAAAGCCGGGCAGGAGGAGTGGCCCCCCTTTCCTACAATGGGCCCCAGAAGCAGCGGAGATGCCGTCGTGGTCTCTTACAGGATCCCGGATGCTTTCTAAAAGCCCCCGGGTGTCTGGTGCTCCCCCAGCCCACAATGATTGTGGGCAGGGTTGTCGTAGTTGCCATGGGACCTGTGACAGCAGTAACGCTGTGCACAGGTTCCATTAAAACAGCAATCTAACGATTTTTTTCCCCAGTGGGGATTTGCTGTTACAAACCCCCACTGGGAACATTAAAAAATGTGAAAAGTAAAAAAAAAAAGTAAAACACAAAATTGCGATTTTTTTTATCCTGCAGCACATAAAATGGAAAAAAAAGCATCAAAAATCATAAAAAACCCCAAAAAGTTTGTACCAAATTTAAAAAAACGTCAGTTCATTCCAAAAAAAAAGTTTACACGTCCTGAAAACAAAAAAATAAAAAGTTAGGGTTCTCAAAGACGCATGCAAAAAACTTATTTAACACAATAAAAACACTTTTTTTTTTTTTTTTTAAAAGTTCAAAATTAAAAAAAACTATATAAAAAGTACCCGTAATCGTATCCCCCCAGAAGTAAAGTTAATGGTCATGGTACTGCAGGGTGAGCCTGTTAAAAAAAAAAAAACAAACTAGGATTGCAGTTTTTTCTTCACCTTGCCTTCCAAAAAATGGATTTAAAATGAAAAAAAGTTTGCCCTCAAAAAATGGTACAATAAAACGTCAACTCCCCCCCAAAAAACAAGCCCCTTCACGCTCGTAACAGAAAAATAAAAAAGTTAGGGCTCTCGACTAGGGGCGATGCAAAAACTGTTTTCCTTTTTGAAAAAAAAATGTTTTTTTGTGAAAAAGCATAAAACGTAAAAAAAAAATACAAATTGCGTAGGCTGTAATGCCCAAACCCTGTGAGTAATAAGCATGTCAGTTAAACGCCGGTGCCGGTAAATAATAAAAATAAAAAACATACCGGAATGCGTATTTTGTTAAAAGCCTACAAAACCTTTTAAAAAAAAGTGACCCCGCGGATTTTCCCCCCCCATAATGGTAAAAATAAAAACGTCAACCACCCCACAAAAAAACAAGCCCAAAATCAGCTCGTATACAGAAAACTGAAAATTTTAGGCTACCCAGAAAAGGAAAATAAAAACGCTTTTTTTATAGACCTATTTTATTGGTAAAAGTATAAAAAAAAAAAAAATTTTAAAAAATTTATATTGAAATTTGTACCGACCCCATAGTAAAGTACCCCTTCATTTTACTGAGGCAAACGCTGAAAAAATTGAACCCAAAAAACAATGCGGAATTTGCGTTTTTCCCTCATTTCATACCCCCAATCAAAAAAAAAAAACTTTAAAACACTTGTGCCCCAAAAATGTAAAATATGCCCCAGATGAGATCTTGGGGGGTGCTGAACCCAAATGGGGTGATTTTCGGGAAAGGGGTTACCTTTCTGGTACTTTGGACTTGTAAATGCGACTGGCCCCCCCAAAAACTGCGCTCCAAAACCAAATAACACTCCCTCCCTTTATGCCCTGTCATGCCCCAAACAGAGTTTAAATTTTCAATGGTGATATCCAGCGTTGTAGTTCAGTCCCCAAAAAAGATTTGATTAAAAAATTTTAGTTTTTTGGGTTTATATTAAAAAATTTGGGGCTATTTTTTGTGCAAAAAAAGAATTTTGATGGCTGATAAATCAACACGTTCTCAAACGAGTTTACACCCCCAATAGGGATTGCTGAACTTTGGCGAAATTGGAACAAAGTTTTGGGGGCTTTTTTACCGGATGCCTTGTAAAAAAATTTAAAAAATTTTCACTAAAAATTTTGCAATTAAAAGGAAAAAAATATTTTTTTTCATTTTCAAGCCAAGCTAAAAAATTTTGTGACACACCGTGGGGTCGAAATTTCCACTGCACCCCGGGGTAATTCCTTTTGGGGTTTTTTAGTTTCCCAAAATTTGGGGGCTTTTTAGTGGGGATTTTTTAAGTTTTAGCACTTTGGGTGTCCGCAAACCTGAAATGGCCCTAAATAAAATTGTAATAAAATAAACCCCCGGACCCAGGTGCTCCCATTCTGGGGCTTGTGGTTAGCCAAATAATCCCTAGGGGGGACAATGGGATATCTCTGAAAAACGGAGAATTGGAGAAACAATATAAGTTGCATTCCCCGATCCATTTACCCTTTTTTTGTGAAAAATGTAAAAAAAATTGAAAAACTGCAAAAAAAAGTGAAATTTTGAAATTTCATTCCCCCTTTTCTTTAATTCTGTGAAAAATTAATGGGGTTTAAAAAACTTCCTAAATGCGGTTTTGAACTTTAAGGGGTGTATTTCTTAATGAGGTCTTTTGGGGGGGATCTAACTCGGTAATCAAAATCACGTTTGAACTGGACTGTCCCCAAAAAAAAAGCATATTGCAAATTTTCTTGAAAATTTTAAAATTACTACTAAATTTTAAGCCACCTAAATGCGTAAAAAAAAAAAAAAGACATTTAAAAAAAAAATGCCAAAATCGCAGACAAGGTAAAATGCTAGTTAAAACTATTTTTGATAATAACTTCGTTTTAATGCGACATTTTTGAAATTGAAATTGGTAAATTTTTTTTAAATTTTTTTTACGTCTTTGATTTTTTCACAAAAAAAACAAGATTTTTTGGACCAAAATTTTACTTTCTTAAAGCACAATGTGTCAAGAGAAAACAATCTCTAATTTACTGGAAGGTTGAAGGTCAAAAATTTTTCAATAAAGTGACACTGACAGATTTCAAAAATGGGGCTCTGTCAGAAGGCCAAAACGGCTCCCCGGTAAGGGTTTTAAAAATACCGCCAGGTACCGACACAAGACGCGGTGAATATCCAAAGGTATCACCCTTTACATTGTGCCACATTGCCAAAAGGGAGTTTGGTAAAAACATGCTGTGATTTTGGAGTTTTGAACATCAAACATATAGAAGATGAATTTCAGTCATTATATTATGCCTGGTCGTTTCTATAGTGGGAAATGGAATCCCGGTCTTGAGTTTGAGCGAGGGGATCTTCCCCATGTCTTTTATATCTGATCATGGTATTTTTGCTTGTTTCCCCCCTTTCGGTTTTGTATAATTTTTTCTTTTGTTTCATGGTGACCATGGAATTCCTATTCTCCATTATGGTAGCGACAATGCACTTTAAAATTCCTGTCATGCTTCTGCTGCCGGCAATGCCAAGTGTTTATTTTCCTTTCTTACTGCTCTAGTTACTGTAAATGTTATTGAGCAGCCTCCTCAAAGGAAGGAGCTTTAGTTTCATTAGACATAGGCCCCTTTAACTATTTCTTGTACATGTGAAAAAGTAAGAGAAATGACTGCAGTGGTGGAGAACACCTTATACATGAAGATCACTTTTTTCCTTATTTGGTTATAACAGTTTTTTTGTATTTATATATCCCTTATATTTTGTTCTCTATAACTCCTCTTGTCTCTCCACGTAAACAACTCTCTTGGGGCCAGTGTAGCCCAACGAATGTCCAAAGCATCTGGTTCTGGCACAATGATAAAGCTTAACCACATCACAGCCAGTGAGGTTTAAAAGATGGCAACCATCCCTATTGCTGCTACATTTCCATTTTTTATTTTGAGCTTCCTGCTCTAAGCTCCAGTTTAGTGTTTTTGGACCTGTTTCAAGCAGATGAAATACAAATGAAGTCAGCCCCATGGAAGGCTTGCTGCTGTGGTCTAATAATGTTTATGAGTGATATTTCATAAATACTATATAAGTCTGGATTGATAGAGCTCTATCATCCAAAGTTTTGATTGTGTGAATCAGTACCAAGCCCTCTATGGCTGAGCTAGAGACGTAATTTAAAGTCAATATATGCTTCTCTAGAGATAGTAATACGTGACATAATGACTTGTAAACATATAGGGTGACATGCATGAAATTTGGCGTTAACACGCCAAATTTCATGCGCATTATACTGGCATAGAATGCACCTGAATTATGAACCCGCTCTACAGTGGGTCATAAATCAGGCACATTCTAGCTCTAGGGTGACATATCTAGATCAGGTATACTACTTTGAAAGTGCTCTACCTGTTCCCAGGGCCATCTTTTTCATTGGGCACACTAGTCAGTTGCCCGGGGGCCCCACAGGTATAGGGGCCCCTGGTGGTGTATGTTTGTTCCAAGAAACATACCCTGGTTTTGCTTATTTCACTGTTTGTGTGTGTTTTAGGACGTGCAAACAGTTAACAACCATGGTGGAGAAGGGAGCCAAAGGCTTCCTGCCCTGCCAAATAGTCTTGTAGGCTGCCAGTGTCCAGACATAAGTGGCATGATAATATGGGTGCGCTTGCGGTGACTAGAGGCATGGCCTAGTGTGATGTCATGTATTTGGGCATGGTCCTTTCATTGCTATGCCCAGGGGCCCATAATTCTGTTAAGATAGCTCTGCCTGTTCCAGCAGTAATGCGCCTAGAAATGGCGTAGCGAAGCTATAAATATGTAGCTTCACTACGGTCCTAGTACGCCCCATTACATAGCACCACAGGCACTATGTAATACACCCGAGAGTGGCATGCGGGAGATTTAAAAATGTATGAATGCGCTGCACCTGATATCGGGCTGAAAAGACGCCAGACGCAATTCATACATGTCGCCCATTATACACACAAGATAACTATCAGGTGTACAAGAAGCCATCTTTTTTAAAGGGGAACTCCTATCACATTCATTGGCTTTTAAAATGTAGGCAAAGGTAAATAAAGACTATTACCAAATACATTGCTGTTCTGATTTTGCTTCATTTCAGAGTTAGAGCAGTTCTTATCTCCTTCTGCTTGCTTATAAGTTTCCTGGGCTGCCAACCACCTCTCTCTTTTACAAGTGGCCAGGATGGTCACATCATTCCCTGCTGTGTCTTACCAGCAGCACCTGAGCTAGTTTCTCTTTCTTACTAACAAACTTTAACCCTTTAGAGCTTTGTAGCCTTGTGCCCTGCTGTTTACACTCCTCCATTACCAAGATCCCTAGAAATCACCAATTAGAAATAGTAGAGCTAAAATGTGGAAGCCTGAAGTTGAATGTGAAGAGCAGGCATTGTGAAACAGCCAGATGAGAAAACACCTTTCACACCATTAGCTTAGATCAGCCAAGTGCAAGCCTTCATGTTTAGATAGATAGAAAGAGAGACAGAAGCCACAGCCAGACAACTCCAATCAAAATCCAACCAGTTCACCTCTCACCCTCGCCAATCAACACTGTAGGAGCCAGGAAGACTTGTGTTCTTCTCATTAAGAGTACTTACAGTATCATTTTAAACATTAACCTAAACTATAGTTTCAGTATGTGATTACTAAAATAAAGAATTGTTTGATGTGCAATATGAAAATTGCATTTGACTGTATTGTGGAAAAAGTAAATCTTCTTTGTACTAGTGAGCAAATTCTAATTCCCAACTTTCAAACATATCACATAATATCGCCATGTTGGATCTAGCTCCTCACTGGGCTAGTGGGCATAGCTACTGTACAGTTGTAGGCACACTCTATGAAAACTACATTTCCCACAACAGCCGCTTCCTACCAGCTGAGTTGTAGCTTCTATGTACTATGTCCACACCACATTTATTATATATATATATATATATATATATATATATATATATATATATATATATATGTGTGTGTGTGTGTGTACAGCCCTCAATCTCCTTTCTACTCTGCAGAGCCATCCCTCATACAATATATTTACTATTTTGCCGTAGGCAAACTTAAACTCTATCAGTTCTCTATCTGTTAAACACTAAAACGTAACTTTTATTATATATAACTCTTAACCTCTATACACACTATATTAAAAACTGATCTCTCAACTCATAATTTAACCCTTTTTCTTCTGAAAGAGGGAACAACTCCCTTTCTACTATCAAGTCTGGTGGAGCACCACCTATTAACAGGAGAGCCTTATATCTATAGCAAAGTACTAGCTCCAGTAAGGGATCCCAAGCCTACTACTTGGGCAGTCGTCCCTAATCTCATGGACACAGAACAAATAAGGCCCCCTTGTGACACCCGCTGCAGCAGGTACCACTTGTAGACAGAGGTGAGAAATCACAATTTAAAACGTCATATCTGACTTCGCCGACATGTTTTGCCAGCTAACTTGGCTTCATCAAGGCTTAGAGGTCCGATCACATGTGGTCTGAGTTCACTTCCTTTTATATCATGTTAGGTAAACACCCCATTCAGGTGCTCACCATTTAGCCATCAGAGAATCCACATAAAACCCACTCCCCTTTCCGCTCTCCTGCACGCACACTCATAACATGTCCTGTTAAAACTGCCACCATGCTCTCATGAGCCACCAAACTTCAGACAAATTCACCATCTCCATAACGAGCTTACGCCCCCATCTTATCGTACTGCCTGCGCCAACGCACTGCACCAGCAGACACCTCAGCCCTGACTGTGATGGGCTTCCGTCTCACTTCTCTCATATTATTGCAACTGCATGGCTCACCTAGAATGAACTGAGAAGAATAGGTGTCACATTATATAGCACATTACCAACTTTATCAACTCCCATCAGCCCCTTCTCTTCAATGTCTAATATGCATATTCATTGGGTATATAAATTCCATTGTACAGTAGACTATTGTCATATTATCTTCCCATAAAGCACTTCTCCTATATATCTAATATGCATATTCATTTTAATAGAGCTGCAGGCCCCATTAAATACATGTTCCATTGTACTGTATAGTATTATCTCAAGACTATTTTCATAAATCACTTGTCTTTTACATGTAATATTCATATTCATTTTAATAATGCTGTAGGCTCTATAAGTTTGACATCACAACTTCCCCATTGAAGATTCTCTCTTACGGCTCACAGCTAGCACCCAATTCACCACGTCACAATGGGAGCATGCAAAAATATATCAGTATCCTCAACCGCTATCGCATCCAGCTGCATCCACCTCACACTAAATCAGCGTTGCAAGCAGAAACAACAAATCCACACATAGTTGAGTACACACACACGAATAGGTACCAATCCACTCCCGGGCGGCAGCTCGCCACAACAACGCGAGCGCACATCCCTTGCAAAAACAATATACATGCATCCCTAATTTGTTAAATAGAAACTGTGGCCTCACATGATGAATACCTATCATCATTACAGGACCCAGGGAAAATGGGGAAAAACGTAGAGGCAGAGGGGTAGGGGTGGTGGGTGGGGTGGGGGGGCATGAGGAAGATGGAAGGGAGGGGAAAAAAAAAAAAAAAACACATGTGTGAACTCTGATGCTTCCATAGTCATATATTCAACTGTGCTATATCCACTTGACCGTACTTAATCACATATATCATGTTTCTTCAAAAATTATTATATAGGGAATCAGCAAGATCAAATAAATGCCGAAAATGAAAAGCCTTCATTTAGGCCTTTAGGTTTCAATGTATTGAGTCTGTGTATCCATCTTGCCTCTTCCTGCAACAAAACTACATCCAAATCGCCCTTTCTTTCCCCTAGCTTTTTCACACATATGCCCCAAAATTTTAGCACCTCTATTTCGCCATTATGTACTTCCAAAATGTGTCTTGCTAGGGGAGTGTCACCTCTAGTTTTAATAGTACTCAGATGTTTCGAGATCTGACGACGAAACTCCTGTATGGTTTTTCCCACATAGATCTTGGGGCAGGTACACATAGCCCCATAAATCACCCCTCTGGTTTTACAATTGATGAATTGTCTTATCTCAAATCTTCTCTTATCAATGGGATTAACAAAATCTTTAGTTTTCCATATGAATGGACAGAATGAACAGTTGCCACAGGGATATGAGCCTAACACCAGGGACTGTAACCATGTTTTTTTGCCATCTCCCTCAAAATGACTATGTACAAATTCATCCCTAAGATTTCTTCCTCTTCTATAAGTGACACTAGGGTATTTAGAAATCACCTCAGAGAATACTGGATCTGCCTTCAGAATGTGCCAATGTCTTCTAAGTATAGCTCTCATTTCATTAGCTCTATCATCAAAGGTACCTATACAACGAATTAAATCAGTTTTTTCTTTCTTCTTTTTACTGATTAATAAATGTCCTCTGTCACTGGTCAAAGCCCTATTAAAAGTGTCACCTGCTGCAGGGGTGTCACAAGGGGGCCTTATTTGTTCTGTGTCCATGAGATTAGGGACGACTGCCCAAGTAGTTGGCTTGGGATCCCTTACTGGAGCTAGTACTTTGCTATAGATATGAGGCTCCCCTTGTTAGTAGGTGGGGTTCCACCAGACTTGATAGTAGAAAGGGAGTTGTTCCCTCTTTCAGAAGCAAAAAGGGTTAAATGATGAGGTGAGAGATCAGGTTTTTAAATAGTAAGTATAGAGGTTAAGAGTTATATATAATAAAAGTTACGTTTTAGTGTTTAACAGATAGAGAACTGATAGAGTTTAAGTTTGCCTACGGCAAAATAGTGAATATAGTGATCAAAAGTCACTCTCTGTTCTCTTGCGAGATTCCCAAATTTTTGGAGATTATCCCTCATACAAGTCTCTTAGTTCAGCTCAGTGATGTCAGTCAGCCTAACCAGGAAGTAGAGTCTGTTCTAATTCCTGTAGGACAGGTTTCTGCTGAGGAAAGAGCCCGACGGCCATTTTGTTCTTCTATAATGAACGAGCAGACTTTTCTAATTAAAGATATTTAAGATTTTTTTCATTATGGTATGTAGTTTATGTATTTAATTTTCTCCTTTTCCTAGAAAACCCCTTTAAATGTATTGTATTGATATTTTATGTGATAGAGCAACAAAAAGTAGCAAGTATTTATGAAGTGTAAAGAAAAGTGTAAAAAAACCAAGAAATGTGGAATGCACATGTATTCAGCACTTGTATTGTGATACCCCTAAAATCCAGTGTGACCAATTGCCTTTAGAAGTCAACTAATTAGTAACTAGAGTACATCTGTATATAATTTATGCTCAGTATAACTACAACTGTTTTGTGAAGGCATCAGAGATTTGCTAGAAGACATTAGCGAACAAACAGCATACTGAAAACAAAGGAATACTCTAGACAGCTCAAATAGTTATGGCAAAGTGTGTTGCAGGGTTTGATTTAAAAAAAAATAGTCCAAGCTCTGAACATCTCACGGAGCACTGTTCTGTCTATCATCTGTAAATGAAAGGAGCATGGCATAACTGCTAACCTACCAAAACATGACCGTCCACCTAAACTGACAGCCCAGACACTAATTAGAGAAGTAGCCAAGAAGCCCAGGGTCACTCTGGAGGAGCTGCAGCGATCCACAGCTCAGGTGAGAGAATCTTTCCTCAGGACAGCTATTAGCTGGGTGGTCCACAAATCTGGTCTTTATGGAACAGTGGGAAGAAGAAAACCCTTTGTGAAAGGAAGCCATAAGAAGTCCCGTTTGCAGTTTGCGAAAAGCTATGTAGGGGACACAGCAAACATGTGGAAAAATGTGCTCTGGTCAGATGAGCATATTCATGTGTTAAAATGGACCTAAATCCCATTGAGAATCTGTGGCATGATTTGAAAATTGCTGTTCACAAACGTTCACCAACCAATCTGACTGAGCTAGAGCTATTTTTCAAACAAGAATGGACAAAAATTCCAGTCTCTAGATGTGCGAAGCTGGTAGAGACATTCCCTAACAGACTGCAGCTGTCAATGTGTGTTAAGGTGGCCCTACAAAGTATTGACTCAGGAGGGTTAAATACATATACACGCTGCATTTTTCAGTTTTTTAATTTGCAAAAATTTTGAAATGCAAGTATAATTTTATTTACACTTCACAAATACTTGTTACTTTGTGTTGCACAATCACATAAAATATCAATAAAATACATTTAAGTTTGTGGCTGTGACATTTTAAAATGAGGAACAGTTCAAGTGGTATAAAAACATTTACAAACCATTGTACAGTATCTCATAAAAGTGAATACACCTCTCACATTTTTGTAATATTATATTATATCTTTTCATGGGACAACACAGAAGATATGACACTTTAATACATTGTAAAGTAGTCAGTGTACAGCTTATATAAAAGTGTAAATTTGGTGTGCCCTCAAAATAACTCAACACACAGCCATCAATGTCTAAACTGCTGGCAACAAAAGTGAGTACTTTTTGTATTTAAACTGGACCTTTCTTAGTGTATCAAGCATAACACTTAGCGGGGCTAAACAGTACTCTCTCCCAAATGTCCTTGAACATAAACAGTAGATAAAGAATGGAAGACCACACATAAACGTATAACGTTAAAAGTATTCACCTTTTACTTAATTTAAATTGTGACCCATAAATTTCAGGGTAATTTCACCCAAATAATGGCTATAGCGGAGTGAAAAAACCTTATAGCGTGTTATGCAGTAACAATAGAGTCTTAGATGCAATAGATGAAACTTAGCTTAACATCTTGTTGTGAAAGTCCTCCAGACATTGTAGCACTTCTTGAGAAACAGACGAGACTCTGAACGCAATGATCACCACGAGGAACGGCCGAATGCCCATGTGACTTTTTTCGGAGGTGTTGTCCTCCTTCTTCAGGACGGTGTCATTGAACATATAATCCCCCGGGTTTGGCTAGAGAAGCTTCCTATTGCACAGGTTTATATAAGACTCGCATAATGATACAAAATTATAAACCTAATAGCCTAATAACAATACAATAGACATACAACATATAATTGGCACTAGCAGCTACATTTATAAAAATGAACGTAAGATGAACATTTCGTTCAAGCCTTTTGGTATTTGGGATTCTAATTTAAAAATCCACATAGCTTCACGCTGAAGCAGGCGGGATCGCAGCAGATTAGTATCCATAAGAATATTTGCTAAAAAAATAGTACCCAGGTAACTCATGTACCGGGGCCCATTTAAAAAAAAAGTTCCCCAGGGTATTCCCCCCCATATTTATTAGTATCTTCCCGGGGCAGCATTGTCGTAACTGGCTACTTTCTTTGAAATTCCTTATCGCGATTTTTTTCTTTTAAAACGAACACAAGGGGCCGGCTAGTCTACCCACATAGGGTTTCCCACATGGGCACTTCAATAAAAATAAAATTTTTTGTGAGGCAAAAAAACCCCCTTTAATGGGAAAGTCAAATTTTTTCAAGGGTTTTTTTAATTTTTCACCTTTTTTTAGGCATAAAATTTAGAACATGATAACACGGGAAAGTCCTTTTTTCTAGTTTTTAAATAAGGTTTTGTTCTCTTCGTTTTCCTCAGTAGGGAGTACAAAAAACCCCAATTAAACCTCCACGTTTTAATGAACTGGGCCCCTTCCTTAAATAGAGGGCCAAATTTTTTTGGGTCTTTTAACAAAAGTAAAAGTCGTTTGATAGCTTTTTTGATCAGGCTGAATGATGATCATGGGTTTACAAGAACAAAATTTTTGGCCTTTTTACTTTTTATTTTAGGTTTTAATGCTCCACGGGGAGGGGCTTATTCAAGGCATGCTGCCCCAGGGACTAAACCCAATACCCCCATTAACCAATTAAATTACCACGCCCCTTTTATATTATCCCCACCCCTTTACAAAGGGCCCCGCCCATTTAAAAATTAACGGCCAAGAAAAAAGCTAACGAAAGGGTTTGCCGCACCCCCTTTCCAATGTTGGAAACCTATTCACTACAGGATAGCGGAATGCCCCCACACGGCCTGCACCAAAACCATTAACTTTAACCAATAAAAGCCATACGCACTTAAAGGGAATTTGTCCCAATTTTTTATTTATTTATCAAATCCGACCGGGTACATATTCTTTTTCTTCTCGACATTTTTATTTTCAATTGAGATTTCTTCGTTTGGTCGCTGATAATTAACTATACAGACTCTCACCCAGAAAAAAATCAACTTCTTTTTCCCAAATTTTCTAAAAAATTAAGGGGGGGGGGGGGGGGGGGGGGGGGGGAGGGCAGGAGACGCCGAGGCCCTGCCTTCACGTGGACGGGTCTCAAGTTAATTTAAGGTCTAAAAAAGATTAAAGGTGAGAGGGCCGGGTGGTCAACAGCTAAACCAAAGGGGTGCTCTCACACAGCATTTTTTTTTTGTGGTTTTTAAATTGTTTTTTTTTTCGTGCAGAAAGGCATGGGTTTTAAAAACTGTACATTGCTTCTATGCAAAAAATCGTGTTTTTAAAAAACCGCGTTTTTTGTGCACAATGTACAGCCAATTGTTGGCCGACCTGCCAAAAAAACACCATTAACAAATCATCAAAAACGCACTGGTGAAGCACCCTTAGGCTGTTTTGCGTATGACCACCTGGCACTATGAGGGGTGCCCGCCCCCAGACCCCGCCCTTTTATACCTATGTACACACATGGGAGCCTAAATGATACTGACCCCTAACAAACACACACAAACAGACAGCTCCATAAGTACACCTCCTATTTATGAAGAACTCCCCTAATTCTGATCCTACTATGATAGACACCATATAGTCTATACCCCTATATACACTCCATAAAGCCCCGATACCCCCCAAAATTTTTAAAGAAGAAACTCCAATGTCTGATACTCCCATTATATGATAACAGCTCCATATGTCTGATACCCCCATTTTTTAAGAAGCACTCCCTAAGTCGATACCTCCTATGATAACAGCTCCATATAGTCTGATAACTCCCATTATATAAGGCACTCCCCTTACTGATACCCCCATAAAACTCCATATAGCATACCCCCATTATAAAATAGGCACTCCATATATTTTGATACCTCCCCAAAAATAGATAGACACTCCATATGTCGAAACCTCCTATATAAAACGCTCCTATATCGGGTACCTCCCATTATTTGACAGTGACACACTTTTCCTATATCTGGCAACCTATAACAGTTCCCCTGCTTCCCCCCTCCTCCCCCCATTCCAACACCTTTTTCACTCACTTTCAATTGCCTCCAGCCCCCCCCCCACGTTTTACCTGCCCCCCACCCCCACTCACTTTCACCGCCTCCACCCCCATTCACGTTGCACCTGCCCACTCTTCCAGTCACGTTTCACCCCCCCCCACTTCCCCCCGTCACGTTTCAGCGCCTCCACTCCCCCATCACGGTTTCACCTGCCTCCACTCTCCATCACTTTCACCTGCCTCCACTCCCCCCCCTCACTTGCACCTGCCTCCACCCCCCACTCACCCTTGCACCTGCCTCCACTCCTCATCATTTTTTCACCGCCTCCACCCCCACGTTCACCTGCCCCCCACTCCCCAGCACTTCACCTGCCTCCACCCCCAGTAACATTGCAGCTGCCTCCACTCCCCAGTCTGTTGCAGCGCCTCCACCCCCATCCCCGGAGCAGCTGCCTCCACTCCCCATCACGTTGCACCTGCCTCCACCCCCATCCGTTGCACCTGCCTCCCTCCCCCGTCACGGAAACCCCCCCTGCCTCCACTCCCCCTCACGTTTTTCCCCCCCTCCACTCCCCCTCACGTTTCCCCGCCTCCACTCCCCATCACTTTCAAAAGCCCCCCCAGTCACATTTTTAAACCGCCCCCCATCACATTTCACCTGCCCCCCCCCACCACATTTTACCTGAATCCCCGGTCACATTCAAAACCCCCCTCCCCAGTCACATTTCCCCCGGCCACCCCAGTCACATTTCACCCCCTCCCCAGTCCCCATTTCACCTCCCCCAGCCACATTTTCACCTGCCCCCAGCACTTCACCTGCCTCCATCACAAATTTTCACCTGCCCCAGAACATTTCATTTCCCCCCCCCACCCCCCCTCACATTTCACCTGCCTCCAGCCCCCCCCCCCTCCCCCCCCTCCCCCTCCCCTCCCCCCCCCCGAAAACACTTACCTTCCGAAAGCGGGAGGCCTTTGGGCTTTTGCTCTTCGGGCGCCGCCCCTGGGGCTGCGAGTGGGGAAAGACGCGTTGCTCCTCTCTCCTCTCCCCCCGCCGGCAGCTTCCGCTCTTCCCCAAAGGGGGGGCGCGCTGTTGGGGGGAGGAGGAGGGGCAGCGCAGCCCGATCCTTAGCAGCCGCATTTACCACTGAGGAGACAGGGAGCATCAGCGCCTTGCTGATG